>PISX010022876.1:0-30887 GCA_004024625.1 Mellivora capensis
CATGGGGAGATGGAGAGGAGAAGGGAGTTGAGGGAAATTGGGGGGTAGATGAACCATGAGAGACTATGGACTCTGAAAAACAACCTGAGGGTTTTGAAGGGGCGGGGGGTGGGAGGTTGGGGGAGCCAGGTGGTGGGTATTGTGGAGGGCACGCATTGCATGGAGCACTGGGTGTGGTGTAAAACTATGAACTCTGTTATGCTGAAAAGAAATAAAATTAAAAAAAAAAAAAAAGATCTGTTATATACCTAGGAGGTAATGTGGAGAGTAAATAGAAAATACAGAGTCTAGGTAGGTTCAAGTTGGAGTTATATTCTGAAAACCTATAGCATCTTTAAACTGATAGTAAGAGATGGACTCACCGAGGGAATGAATGCATGGGAACTAAAGACGGTGAGCATGGACTGATCTAAGACTAAGATTTAATCCAATCTTAAAACTTGCAGAGATGAGGTAAAAACACCAAGGGAGGCTGGGGGTGGAGAGCACAGAGAGCACAGAATTGGGAAAATTGGTAACTTAGAATACAAATAAGGGAAATATTTCTAAGGAAAAATGGATTAATTTGTTCAAATGCTTTTAGGGATGTAATTAAATGAATTCATGACTCATGACTGTATTTAGCAGTTCAGGCTATTGGACTTTGAGAAGACCATCCTCAGTGGAACGATGAGGGGGGAAAACCCATGTTCAAGGAAAACCTATATTCAAGGAGACTGGGCAACTCACAAATAGTATTGCTGTTTTATTGGATAGAGAGGATGCAGTTCTTAGAGAAAGTTTCTTGCTGAGGTAAGATGAGACAGAGTTTAGTGCCCAAGGGGAAGGTTATTATTATGTAGGAACTGGGACCCCATTTCTAAATCAAGAGATATAAAGGCAAAGGTACAGTAGATGAAGATGTGTGGTGCTAGAAGGATGCCTTAGTCTATTTCTGGTCGTTTTTATTTTCTACATGGAACATAAAGTGGAGAATGCTAGGAGCAGAGGTCTTGAATTCTTGAGTAGAGAGGAGATCTGAAGTGGTCTGAGAACGAAGAGTAAATGGACTGGAGAAATGGAGCAGGATTGTGGGTAGCATTGAGAGCTTGACACAGAGAATTAGAGCTCATGCACTTAATGTGAACCTGTACTTTTCTGTGTATTTTTCTCTACACACATTCAGCCATGCTGTTTTGGTGACAGACTTGGAGAGAAATTAGTCCCAGCCAGGGTTATTGCTTTATTGGGCTAATAGGATGACAAAATTGGCAAGCAAGAGGGTGAAGAATGTGTGCTCTGAGGTCACTGAATTGGTGGAGTTTGAGTCTATTTGGGGCTAGAAAGAAAGTGTGGTCACAAGACTGGAGGAGAGCTCTGAAAAGGTGGTAGAATAAATGGACTGCAGGTCTTACTTGAACTGAAAGTGTATTGGGGGGCACCTAGGGGGCTCAGATGGTTGATCATCTGCCTTTAAGCTCATGTCATGGTCTCCAGGTCCTGGGATCAAGCACCATGTGGGGCTCCTGGCTCAGTGGGGAGTCCACTTCTCCCTCTCTCTCTGCCTCTCCCCATGGCTCATGAGAACTCTCTCTCTCTCTCATTCTCTCTCTCTCTCTCTCTCTCAAATGAATAGATAAAATCTTTTTTTAAAGGTTGTTGAAGTGAAGGTAGGAGGCAGTCACTTGGAAAAATTGGAAATGGTGGTCATATGGTGGAGACATTACATTGTAATTATGGAGGGGATATGGCCTTCAGAATGACCAAGGTCTAAGGCATGCCACTGGTGTGGTGGTGAGGTACAATGAATGACACATTACTGAGGAATGGTGATATTAGAGTGTTGATGGTCAGATACTGAAAAACCAAAAGCTAAGGAGGGGTAATTCAAGACAAAAATAAATGGAGCCAGAAAATGAGATCTCTGTTGATTCTAAGATAGTGTTGAAGGGTTAAGTAGATGGCTTTTAACAAGGACCATGTGATATAATCTTATAGCAAAAAACAAGAGTTAGGTGATTTGGAGAAGGGAAGAACATGGTTTGAAGCATTAGAGTGGAACAGGGAGTAGATGTACCACAAACCCAAGGAACTGGCTCCTGGGCCTGGAAATACCTTTCTTTTTTTTTTAATTTATTTATTTGTCAGAGAGAGAGGGAGAGAGAGTGAGCACAGGCAGAGGCAGAGGGAGAAGCAGGCTCCCTGCCAAGCAAGGAGACTGATGTGGGACTCGATCCCAGGACGCTGGGATCATGACCTGAGCTGAAGGCAGCTTCTTAACCAACTGAGCCACCCAGGCATCCCTGGAAATATCTTTCTTAAGACAGGTGTATGGGTCACAGAATCCTTAGGGGAGAACCAAGGGGTCAGAAGAAGACAAAGGAAATATTAGAAGAATAGAAAATATGAGGGATTTTCTGATGAAGAGCCATGAGTTCCAGAGGGCACAGTGGAAGTTCTCAGAAATTTGTCAAGATGGGATAACGTCATCTGAGGGGAGACACTGGAGCTTTAGGAAAGACTGACCATCCCGGGCATCTTGTGGTGACTGAAAGAGGGAGAAAACATCCAACAGGATAAATTCCAGTGGGCTATATGCCTGTGACCATACGGCTTTTGTGCCTGAGTATGGGTCTTGGGGAGGACATTGAGAGGTGGCACTAGAGTTAAAAAAAGAAAACGAAACCATTGCTTTCCATTTTTCTTATACAATACACCCTGGTGACAAAAGACACAAACACAAAACTGTTGGTGATTTACTTTCTCCCACCACCTTCGTTCTTCAGGTAGAGACCTGCAAGGTTTAGTTAATAGAACATGAGGTTTCATTTGAGGAGAAAGACACTACAATAGTGGAGTTGTTTAAGTTGCCCAGTGTTTTATAAGCATGAAAGATTCTTTTGATGGTGGGATACAACAGACTGACTCTCAAATGAAAGGCAGAACTCTCTTGCAGCTCCAAAGGAGAGAAGGATGGTGGGTGGGGTCCATGGGGCTCTCTTGGGACAAGATGCTTTCCTGGGAGCATCTTATGTGTGGCAAAAAATGTGGAGATTGCTAGGTTTTCAATCTCCTGGTGGTTTTAATAATTTGAATAATTTTGAGGACTCCAAGAGCATAGGGGCTGCTGTCACTAGCTGTCTGTTGTTGGTCTCAGGGTGGCCTGGGGTGGCATATGCAAGGTGGACCCAGAAAGGAAAGGCCCAGTAAGGAGGTGTTTGCATTGTGGATTTAATAAGCTATTCAAGAAGAAGAAGTGACCGGCCTCTATTTGAGGCCTCCAAAATTGGGCCAATACAGCACTTAAAAAAAAAAAAAAAAGAATGGTGCACCTGGGTGGCTCAATGAGTAAAGCGTCCTACTCTTGATCTTGGGTTAGGTCATGATCTCAGGGTGGTGAGATCAAGCCCGGAATCAGGCTCCTGCTCAGTGCTCATTAGGAAGTCTGTTTGAGATTCCCTCTCTCCCTTTGTTCCTCCCCCTGCTTTCTCTCCCTCTCTCAAGTAGCTAAATCTTAAAAATAAAATAAAATAAAATAAAGGACAAAAATAAAACAAAAACAAAAGCAAAGCTAAAGTGCACCCAATTGAGACAATTGCCAATCAAAGGATTTAGGACACTTTCATCTTTACCTTGAAAACTGACCTAGTTAAATTGAGCTTGATGCTAAAATTAGACAGTATTATATATCTACTTTTATTATATAATCATACAGTTCCATTTAGGCAAGAGCTTAGGAAACAATTATGATTTCTGTAAATTTTTCTCAAGCTACATTTTCCCCCTATTAGTGACACAGTGTATTATCCGTAGTGGATGAGAATATCCACTCTCCTGTAAGATTTCAACACCAGCACATTATAATATTAACATTACATATTTTTAAAAGATTACTTATTCCTAATCCTCATGCATCAAACTTCTGGAGCAGCAACTGAACATGGGAGATTTACTTGGTATATTTCAACACCAATCAAATGTTATTGGCAGCTCCTATGAGTCACTCTTTCTACAAAGTGAGCATCAGAAGTTGACATGTCTTTAGCTTACTATGGAAAGTTCCTATGTGCCATAGTTGTGAATCATAATAAATCAAAAATCATGCTTACAAGATAAAATTGTTCAAATAGCATTTCATTTCAAATGCAAGAGCTAACAGGTGTTCTTCAAAGTGACACCTGAGTACTGCTTTTTACAAGGCTCCTTAGACTCTAGCATCTGGCAATATATTATTTCTAATTTCAATTTCTCAGTGGCACACTTGGCAAGTACCAGAGTGACTGTCTTCCGATGAACATGGCCCATGTGTCAAAATAAAAGTTCAGGCTTTAGAAAATTACAAAATTATGAATCTCCTCATAGAAAACTGTGATTTGCCTTTTTTTTGCAATGCAAATAAAGAAAGCAGTCTTAGTGTAATTCATCTGTGTTTGAAATCCCTTTGCATTGCAGTAAAGTGTTCTTTAATTGACTGGTAAATCACTTTATGATCAGTTTAGCAAATTGTTTCTCTCTCTCTCTCTCTCTCTCTCTCTCTTTTTTTTTCTTTGCTGAATCTGGGGAGCATTGGGCTGTTTTATGGTACATGTTATTTTATTCTCCTTTCCTACTGAACTGCCATAACCCCTACATCAGATTAACAATCGGAAGAGGAAAACAACATCTATGGGTGAGAATACAGATGTGCCCGGAATTAAGTAAATATAGCATCCCTGCCACAGTATTATTGAATATGAGACTTATTAGCAACTGAAAAATTCAAGTTTTCAAAAAGGCTGATTTCCTCCAGAGAAATCTGAAAATAGAATGTTTGCAAATAGCTAGATCTAGCTTTATAGTAATTGCTCAGACCAAACCAGGGGCTACAGTATTACCAGCACAGCTGTGAAGCAAGTTACTTGTATAAAAAAAAAAAAAAATCAGTTACAATACACTGCTACAATGATTTGAGAATTTACTTTGGACTTTTTGTAATGCTTTTGTGCCATTTGGTGGTTACAGCTATCCTTAATCTTATTCTAAACATCTAGATCTAGGTATAATCATGAAATTTATTTTTGGCTAACTTCTCTGTCCGATTACCCATTCAGACATTTCCTGTGTGTACCTTTTAGAGTGATTTTACTTTCATTCTCTTATAAATTGATTCCTCTAATTGTGTCATCAATTATGATCTATGAGATCCTGGAAATTCCCCCAAAGCCTTCCAGGCCCAAAGGGATTCATCTTAGGGTACACTTTTCAGAGCTTTACATTTGGGCAGAGAAGTCTTCAGATCATATTATCTAAACAACTTCGGTCTGTTCCATCTGGAAGAGCAATTCAAATCTTCTGTTGGGACTGTTCATCTTCTTTTTTTTTTTTTTTTTTAATTTCTCTTTGTCACCTGCACAGAGCTGTTTCCAAATCACTGAAAATTCATTTTTTCAAAGTTATATTTAAAACATAGTACTATAATTTTGCCAAAGGAATCAGATCTGGCATACCTTATTGCTTAGTATTTTCAGCCTTTCACATCTTTTATATGCCACTTCCAAAGGTTCATACTCTTTATTATTTTTATACTCACTATTTGAAGGACTGGCTGTGGGAGCTATTGGTATGAATGAAGCATTATAAAACGTTATTATATTTTATTATTGCATATACTGTTATGCCAATAAACATATTGAAAGAAAGCTATTGGTGTTTAGCATGTAACAAATTCCCAGCATAATGTTATTTGAAACCTTCATTTAATGCATGACTAAACCTTGTTTCATAGACACAGTAGATTTGAATGAGAACCAGCTCAATTTTACTTATAATAACAAAGATGCTCTAATAAAAGAGAGATGTTCAATTTACTACTTGGACTCATATCTGTCATTGAAATGGAAATAATAGCTTCATGCATACAAACACAAGAGGGGAAAGCATAGCAAGGCTATAGAAATTTAATTGCATTAAAATTCATATTATTTTTGTATTTTTAAATAGATCATGTTAAATTTCTCATTTTCCTGCCTGACATAATTCACTAAATTGACAGAGATAGTATTCATATGGTTCAGAGGCAAAGTTTAATTATCTAATATTTTCAATTGTTTTGTGATCATTGATCTCAGATCACTTTGATTGTTGCATTTTTTGGGGGAGGGTGGAAATGAATAAGAAGCAATTCAATGATTCATGTCCAAGATTAAAAAATCTTTAGTCTCTATAGAGTTACTATTGAGAGAAGCATACAGAGATTTAATCATGTTGATCTCACTAACTTTAATGACCAAGAAAAAGTCAAACCCCAAGTAGGATAGCAAAAAATTACTTACTGAAGTGAACCTCCTTCATATCCACTCATCATTTATAAACTATTATTAAACTATTTTACAAAGTATTATTATTGTTAGTTTGGATATTCCATTAAAAATTGTATTTTGAAATTTTAAAATACTAATTAATCATAAGAACACTGTGGGTGCATTTTGAGAATTTGTTACAACTCTGAAGGTAGTTTTTTTAGCAGAGAGGAAAAGTTATTTCAATATATATTCGCATGTTTTTTCCCTAGTTTACTTAATCAAAAATTCTAGATTTTCACCTCCTGAGGAATGTGTATCTTTGTTCTTTGGGTGGACCTTGGGTACAATGTACTTTACCCTGGATTGATGTATGGAAACTTTCCAGAGGAAAGAAAGAAATCTACAAATCATAGAATTCATAGAAACACTTTAAAGAAAAAGGAGTTGTTGGCCTCCATGGCTAAGTCAGTCTTTGGAAACGTGTAGCTATTAATAAGTATAGATGCTTGAAAGGACAGTGAGTAACCTTGTTGGCCCTCCTCTTCCCATCTGAGGTCTGAGCCAGTAGGGATACAAGATATAGGAGTCAGATAAACTCAGTATATTAGGTGTGGTGAAAATAAAACCAGATTGGAGGACATGACTTAAATCTGATGGGATCACACAGATGTTCTAGTAATTCTTCCACTGTGTTAAACTCATCACAGGTGATCCACGCTGTCTCTGTCCTCCCCACAGAGGCGTTGCCTGGCCTGGTGAATTTCCCTCATGAATTAGCTGAGATAGCATCCAAAGAGCACATTCACTAGGAGACACCAGGAATAATTTGGTCAACGGTGCTCCTTTCGTTCTCCAAAATTCACTTGCCAGAGAAGTGACAGTTCTTCTCCGAGGGAAGTATAGTCAAAAGATGGAAAATGGAACTGTTGCTCAACTTCTTCCCATAGAAGAAACATGAGGAAAGGGGATAGCTGTTCCGCCCTCAAAACAAGTTTTTCTTAGGCTGCATTTTTGGAGCATCTTGCCGTAATTCCTGGGAGTAGACAATCATTAAGCTATTCTCCTGGCTCCAAAGCCACCTTTCTAAGTTTGGCGCTGTGGTATCAGAGTTCAGCATTGCCATTGCCAGTAGAAGGGAGAGTCTGCCCATGGGGTTTGACGAGGGAGACAGCAAACCAAAGGAGAAAAGGAAATTTTTTTAGCTGTTTGCTCTCCCTGTTTTTTCTTTCTGTCACCAGCCAGCGCTCCTCTTCCACTGGGATGGCAGAAGGTCACATGCAGACATTGCAACCCAGTCCGTAATTTCTCCAGCACTCTCAGAGCCTGTCTTTTCAGCCCTGCAGAGACAGCAGCACCACCGGGCTGGTCGCTGGCAAAGCCTTCTCAGCCTTACCTCTTGTCCTTCTCTGCAGAGCCTCTTGGGTGCCTGAGGAGCCCCTTGCTCAGAGTCCATGTGAGCTCCTTGGTGCCTCTCATCTGAGCGTTCCAGTGGTAACAATTTCAACCTTACTCTAGGTGCGGTAGCTGGTAGCTGTTTTCCCCTTTGCTCCCATCCTGTTACCTTAATGTTCTCTTTGTTCCTTCTTAGTTCCCTAGTTAACATATTCTTATGCACAATTAATAATTCTTTAAGTTAAATTTTATTTGTTAACATAATGGATAGGGTTTCCATTCTCCTGATTAGACCTTGGCTGTTACCTTTGTCCATAATAATATGTTCAATATTGAGGACAGCTCTTTTGGCTTCCTTTTCTCTAGAACTCATTCTTGGTTCAACATGATGGTAATTTTGTGGTAAGTGCATTCTGTTTGTTAATATACGTCCTTATAGGAGACACTAACAATAGCAAACATGTGACATGTTGGAATAACCAGCACAGAGAATTTTGGAAATGCCATATCCATTATTGTATTGATTCTATATTGCCACAGGTTGGGTTCCTAGAATTAGAATCTGAAACACATTTATGTGTGCAAGATAATATTAGGGAGGACCCTTGGGATCAATGTCTGTGCAAGGGAAGGGAAGTAAGCAAGAATGGGCCGTGGGAGAAGACAAGATGTGATGTAGGTTCCGTATCTTGGCCAGCCATATCAGCTCTGGCTCTAAACTGATGCCTTAGAATTGTCCCCAAATGAGCCAAGAGGACCTCTTATTGTACTTAGGACATTCTAGGACGGGTGTGATTTTGCAAGTTGTCTCTCTGCAACTGAAGCAATCCTGGGGAGAGAGTCCACTGAAGTTAAAGTGAGGCTAATGGGAGAAGGGGAGAATGGACCAGGAGGTGAAAATATTTTTATCAGGGAATTTAGATTTTATATTTCCAAAACTTCACTCCTATGATGGCTGAAAGAGAGACTGGGTTGAACATAGGGACTGATGAAGGCAAGGGTACTAGGAGTCCTGAGGGTTTAAATTAATGTGGGATAGAGGGAAGTGTGGCTTTAAAAGAGGCCATACAGCATTTAGCCATAGGTGGCATGCATGGGAAAGGAACTGAGAACGTAAAGGTGACTGAGTTTGTAGCATATATAATAAGCTGATGCTACAACCAGAATAGAAATTAAAGAGGAGGGATGCCTGGATGGCTCAGTGGGTTAAGCCACTGGACCTTTGGCCCAGGTCGTGAGCCCAGAGTCCTGGGATCAAGCCGTGCGTCGGGCTCCTTGCTCTGCAGGGAACCTGCTTCACCCTCTCCTCCCCACTTGTACTCTCTCTCACAAATAAATAACTAAAATCTTAAAAAAAAATAGAGGATCAGATGTAGTGGAGACTATTTGGACAGACACTCTCTATCTGAAGTGCCTGAAATAAATCCCACAGTAATCCTTAGACATTTGTACACGGAGGTCTGAAAATCAAATACAATTTCAGATTATTATGTGTGGGCAGTACCAACAAGTGGATAAAAGGACTGGATGAGGACACTTCAAAAATATGTACAAAACAACACTAAAGAGAGATGGTGATATATAATTTTATTGGTTCACTTGACCATGATGTCAGCAAAAACTCCTTATGTTTTCTTTTTCAAAAGAAGATCAATTTCACTTGACATACGCATTTTTTTTCTTTTGGGGGACAATGGAGTGAGGAAGAAGTAGGGATTGAATATAAGTAAAAACCTAGACATTTATTCTAAACCTAGACATTTATTCTTATCTATTTTCTTCTCATTAGATTCAACTTAACTATCCATCCTATCAAAATGTTTTCTTTCTAAAGATTTATTTATTTATCTGAGAGAGAGAGGTGGCGGGAGAGGGGCGGAGAGAGAGAGAATCCTGAAGCAGACCCGAAACACTTCCCCATCCCAACCTGCCCCACTGAGCTCAAAACCAGAGGCAAGGCTCCATTCCATGACCCTGAGATCATGACTGGAGCTTAAATCAAAAGCTGGCCACCTACCTGATTGAGCCACGCAGGTGCCTCTCAAAGTATTTTTGAATTTCAGTTTTGTCATCTAGAATTTTCACAATCTCTTTACATTTATGAAACCTAAATTTGATGTGCTTGTTATTCATCTCTCATTGAAATATCTGATAAAAATATCATAGATAAATACCAAGGTTAGAACCTTTTAGATTCACATTCCATTATTGCTATTATTATTGTTGTTATTAATGATAAAATGTTGGCATTGGAAATAATCACCTGTTACTAATCAAATTTTCTTCCATCCAATATATACCTAGCCATTTATCCCATAATCTTGTAGAAAAGCCTTTAATACCTGAGGCATTAAAGTATAACCACAAAATATAAACCATATACCCTTACCTAAGATTATTTGTTCCTTATGAAAATATGCTGAATCCAATGATACCAGCTTACCTGAGGGCCCGCTAAATTCTTTTTGCATAAAGCACACACTATACATACACACTTAACTATAGCTCTGAATATTCGTTATACCTGCTTTTTAGACAAGGCTTATTATGTTAGATGGCATGCGCCCTTTAACATTCTATAACACACATTTTTTTTAATTTTTATTTTTTTATAAACAAATTTTTATCCCCAGGGGTACATGTCTGTGAATCGCCAGGTTTACACACTTCACAGCACTAACCATAGCACATACCCTCCCCAATGTCCATTACCCCACCCACCTTTCCCGACCCCCTCCCCCCAGCAACCCTCAGTTTGTTTTGTGAGATTAAGAGTCACATTTTGATCCAAAAAAGTACATTGATTTGTACACACTCAATCAGAGTCCCAGCCTCATTACACATGTGCATGCCATTAGGCTGTAAGGCATAGCAATTAAAAGCAAGGCCTCTAAAGTTAGACTTCCTGCATTCTTATCATATTTGTTAGTCTTATAACCTTAGGGAAGTTGCTTAAGCACTGTGTACCTTGATTTGGATCATGTACCAAGTGGGGATAAGAGGGCTTTCCTTTGATACTTGCTGTGAGATCCCAATGAGCTAACAAACGCAGATCCTGTAGGATACCCTACACTGGAAAACGCTCAGTAAATAGTCTATATTGTTAGCTACCTTACCATTTATAATATAGGATTCTACTCTCTGAATATAGCAAAATCTATCCATTCTAGTTTGGGTGAATATTTCAATAATTACCAACATGCGGTGTTTACAAGCCATGGCAACTGTGGAGGTTACACTCCGATGCTCCTTTATACAAACTTCTCTAAGTATGTATCTATAAACAAAATAAATTGTGTACAGGCTATAAATATCTTTGATTTTGTTTAAAATTATTTTCTGAAAAAAAAAGGAAAACCAATTATTTTCTGAAGTAGTTGTACTAAGTTACATCAGCGATATATGAGAATTCTTATTTCACATCCTCAAAAATACTTCCTTTTTATCCAGCCTCTTAAATTTTGCCAGTCTCCTGGGTGTGCAAAGATAAATCCTTGGGGATTCACCACTCTGATTCTCAGAAAACTGAGCATCTGTTCTGAATGTATTGCCCATTTGGATTTCTTCTTTTGTGAAGTCTGTGTCAAAATATTTGCCTATATTTCTCTGAGGCTGTCTATCATTTTGTTTTTGATGAGTAGGAGTTCTCTAGATATTCTGGATCCAAGTCTCTCTGATTGTATATGTAGCAAATGTCTTCTCCCAGTCCGTGGTTTGTACTGCTAGAGGTTGTCTTTTGGTAACAGATTTGCTTATTTTAGTGCTTAATAAATTTATTAAATTTATTTCAGTAAATTGGGTTTTATATTTAGCCCTATTATTCCAGGAATTGGGGTTTCTATGTGGTTTGAAATCAAGGCCCAGTATATTTTTTTCATATAAACCAATTGTTCCCGAAACATTTATTTTAAAGACCAAAGAAAATAAGCTAACCACAGCTTCACGCAATAGCTTGTGTTCTCAAGAGGAGCAAAAGATATAAACCAAGCTTACAATTTATACACTTAGGTTTGCTATATAGATAGATAAAGTTTTAAATTTTAAGATATAAGTTTTTACTTTCAAGGTTTAAAATTTATATCTTAGGGCACCTGGGTGGCGGATCCTATTAAGCATGGGACTCCTGGTTTTGGCTCAGATCCTCCATGTCAGTGTTGTGGGACAGAGTCCTGCATGGAGCTCCCAGCTTAAGATTCTGCTTGGGACTTTTTCTCCCTCTCCCTCTGCTCCTATCCCCATGCTCCCTTGCATTCTTTCTCTCTCTCTCTAAAATAATCTTTTTTTTTTAATTAAAAAATAAAATAAAATTTACATCTTGGTTTTGTTGGGGAACAAGATGATGAGGTATAAAACCAACAATTAAAATCTCTAGTATCTTGAGATTCAAGTGCATTTTACAAATGAGTAAAATTTCTAATCCATTATAATTTTAAGGGGGATTGTTCATATTTTATTCAGAAATACTTTTATGTTAGTATGTAGAGAAATACTTTTTATGTTTTTTTGTGTATCCTTAGGCTTTACAGCACCTAGAATTCTAAAAGTTTGCATTTCTTTTTTTTTTTTTTTTTTTGGATTTTTTTTAGGTATGTTATCTTCAGATAATGACTTTTTTTTTTTTATTTCTACTTGCCTACTCCTTGACTTTTTTATTCATACCTGCCTTTATAGATTTACTGGCCAACTGTCTTCTTTGGGCACCTATCTTTAAAACCTTATAAATATCGTTGAATGTGAAGAGTAGGAGAGTAAAACTCCGTTTTTAAAAGGCACCTTATGTAGGGGCACCTGAATGGCTTAGTTGGTTAAGCATCTGCCTTTGTCTGGGGTCATTATCCCAGGGTCCTGGGATCAAACCCCACTGTCTGCTTCCTGCTGAGTAGGGGGTCTGCTTCCTCTCTCCTTCTAACCCTCCCCACAGCTCATGCTCACCTGCTCTCTCTCCCTCAAATGAGTGAAAAAAAAAAAGACACCTTATAGATATTTTGATTGAGAAATGTTGATTAGAATTAATATGTTTTTCAAGAAGTAAAAAAAATGTTAGCCTAGGCTCATATTCAGTTTTTTATTCCTTTATATGCTAATATATATTTCATTTAGCTGCATTTAAATATGTATGAGATGTTTATATTTATTTTTGTAACTCATGTATGGTTGTGGAAACACTTTTTCACTGTGAAAGCTCTAAAATCCTCATTAAAAGCTAAAAAATATAAATACTGGGGTGCCTGGGTGGCTCAGTGGGTTAAAGCCTCTGCCTTCAGCTCAGGTCATGATCCCAGGGTCCTGGGATCAAGCCCCGCATCAGGCTCTCTGCTCACCAGGGAGCCTGCTTCCTTCCTCTCTCTACCTGCCTCTCTGCCTACTTGTGCTCTCTGTCTTTCAAATAAATAAATAAAATCTTTAAAAAAAATAATAAAATAAAAAATATAAATACTAATATCTATCTTTAAGATACAAATGTAATCAATTATTATATGGTCTAAATTATATGAACATAAAACATAATCATCATATATTAACTTTTCTCAAGTTGAGAATATTTTAGATATCTTCATATAACCTTATTTAACATTTTTTGATAATTAAATGAATATGAATAAAGTATTATTATTTAGATTAGACATATCTATATAAGAAAAATATAATATTTAAATGAATTTCTTTGGAAAATTTGCATCTTTATATTATTTGTACATTTGGGACCATAATTTCTGCTTCTAGAGCTATTGTGAATCATGAGCCTTGAAAAATGTCAAACTTTTCCTAACTATACTGTCGCACGTGCTGTTCTCTCTAATTGAAAAGTTACTCTCAGAAATCTTCACTTAACTTAAACCTCTTCTGGTTTCCAATCTCCCTTAAATGGTATCTTCTCAGAAAAGCCTTTCTAACAACATACATAGGGTTTTTTTTGTCTCCACTCTGTTTATTATCCATTATGTATTGATTGAAAAATAAAAACCAGCTTCATATTATGATTTCCTGAGGTCTTACCTTATCTATAGCTGTTATAGAAAATAACATTTTCTTCTCGAGTGATTTCCAGAGTAAAAAAATTCTCCTGTCTGAGAAAGGAATTATAATGGTGACTGACCTTTACCAAGCATGGCCCGTGAGGTAATTACTAGGTACAGAGGGTAAGTGGAAGGGACAGGTTTTAACAGGAGGTGGCTTTCCCAGGGCAGCTGGTTCTGGAGTCCTGGTGTTTGTTGTTGTTGCTGTTTTTAGATTTCATTTATTTGACAGAGAGAGATACAGTGAGAGAGGGAACACAAGTAGAGGGAGAAGGACAAGCAGGGAGCCCAATGGGGGGCTTGATGTGGGGCTCCATCCCAGGACCCTGAGATCATGGCCTGAGCGGAAGGCAGATGCTTAAAGACTGAGCCACCCAGGCACCCCTGGAGTCCTGGCTTCTTACAGTGTTGTGTTCTAACTGCATAATAAACACCACACACTTGTGCAAAATTTCCACTCAAACTTGTGATTTTAACTTTTTATTTTAAAAGAGTAGATATTAAGGGGTGCCTGGGTGGCTCAGTCATTAAGCATCTGCCTTCCGCTCAGGCCATGATCTCAGGGTCCTGAGCTCAGTGGATTAAGCCTCTGCCTTCAGCTCAGATCATAATCTCAGGGTCCTGGGATCAAGCCCCACATGGGGCTCTCTGCTCAGCGGGAAGCCTGCTTCCCCCTCTCTCTCTGCCTGCCTCTCTGCCTACTTGTGATCTCTCTGTCAAATAAATAAATAAAATCTTTAAAAAAAAAGAGTAGGTATCAAGATGATCTCTCTGTCAAATAAATAAAATCTTAAAAAAAAAGAGTAGATATCAAGAAGATTTTTCCTCTGTCTTCTCCAGAAGTTTTACAGTTTAAGGTCTAATATTTAGGTCCTTAATCTATTTTGAGGTCTTTCTTTTTCTTTTTTTAGTGCATAGTGAAAGGTAATAAGGATCTGACTTCATTCTTTTGAACGTGGAGATCCAGTTTCTCAAGACCATTTGTCAAAGAGATGTCCTTTTCCTATTGTGTATATTCTTGGGGCCCCTGTCCAAGTTCTGCTGATTATATCTGAATGGTTCATTTCTGGGCTCTCTTTTGGTTCCATTGCTCCATATGTCTGCCTTTATGCCTGTATCATACTGTTTTAATTACTGAAGCTTTGTTATATATTTTGAGATCAAGGAGTGTGATGTTTCCAGCTTTGCTCTTTCTCAAGATTGTTTTAGCTGTGCGGTCTTCTGTGGTTCCGTATGAATTTCAGGATTATGTTCATGCTTACAAAAAATTGCCATTGGTAATTTGATGAAGGTGATATTGAATTGTAGATGGCTTTGGGTAGCATGGACATTTTAATAGTATTAGTTCTTCTAATCCATGAAGACAGGTGTCTTTCTGTTCGCTGCATCTCTGCCCTGAAGTCTTCATAGGCTTTCCATTTCACTCAGATGAATCTGTGTCTCTGTACAACACAGTTCGTCCAAATTACAAGATGCTGAATATTTAGTGGGGAAAAATATGTATATATATGATATGTATAATGTACCTAATAATTTTTTTGAATTGATTACATGTTGAAATTCTTTTTTGCTACATTGTACTTAGTAAGACATATTATCAAAATTAATTGCACCTTGTTTTGATTACTTATTTAATGTGGATACTAGAAGTTTAAACTTCTGCATATTGCTCACCTGACATTTCTGCTGGACATCGCTACTCTGCACACCTGCTCCCCCTTCAGGTGTATGCGGTCTCTTCTTTTACTTTCCTCCTTGCTTATTCCACGCTGGCCACTTTGGTCTCCTTGTTCCTCCCCAAATATTTCAGGGCTGCTATTCAGGGTCCTTAGAAATAGTCCGTGGGATGTTTAAAAATATAAATAAATACATAAATAAATAAATAGCTAGCATCTAAATTTTCATTAGACAAACAGTGCTAAAGGTATTGCAGAATTAAGTCTATAATCGAGGACTGATACGTGATACATAATCCAAAAGCATTTTAACATGTCTTTAAGGATGTATTTAAGCTTTTAAATTATGCAGTATGTTCAGTTTTATAAGGTTCAATGCATGTTGCCCAAATATTGCTTAGAAAGTAATATCTGTTAAAGGTGTGACCAGTGAGACATACACGAACCATATATCAACTGAAAAAGATTCTAAAGTCATTGTATAATTTTAGACTTTTGAGTATGTTCTGTAATTAGGTCAAAATGAAAGCAAAATAAAAGATAGCTAAACAAGGCTTTTTGCTCTGCCTTAAATAAATTCCTCTAAGTGCACTTTTAATGCAATGATCAGAAAAATGTAAATTATATTCCATACTGAAAAGATGAATTGAAACCTCCCATGGATGCACATTAATTTAGGAAAGAAGAAGAGACTTTCAAAAATAATTTGATATGCAAATAATGAAATTTCAAATTCCTTATTTATAAAATAAAGATTAAAAGAGCACTTCCAGGACACTTCTCAATTAATGAGTTCTGAAAATTATTATTATAAACAACATAATCCTCATTAAATTGGACTTTTCTTTCAATAAAAGCAAATATGGAAATCACGCTAATTTGCGATGAGAAATGTAAGTAGAACAACGAACCATTTGAAAAGACAAGATTCGGGGGCGCCTTGGTGGCTCAGTGGGTTAAAGCCTCTGCTTTCGGCTCAGGTCATGATCCCAGACTCCTGGGATCGAGCCCTGCATTGGGCTCTCTGCTCGGCGTGGAGCCTGCTTCCTCCTCTCTCTGCCTGCCTCTCTGTCTGCCTCTCTGCCTACTTGTGATCTTTGTCTGTCGAATAAATAAATAAAATCTTTAAAAAAAAAAGAAAAGAAAAGACAAGATTCTTGGACTGTTTTAACTTGGCTTTGAAGACAGTAAAATCACTATGCCAATTGTCGGTTTATTTTAAGTTAAATCCCCAAAGGTTTTATAGAAGATGCCTAAATAGTTTTGCAGATTTAAACAATGACATTTTTGAAATTAAGACTGGCATTACACATTAAATATAATATGAAAATTAAATAATGTACTATAAGAAACTAAATATTGTGTTTAATTTCTCATGATCTGTATTATAAATATGTGCTTCTTATTCATTGGGCTTTTTAGAAAGTCATTTAAAATTTTTGATTCATAATATAGAGAATATTCACTTATATCACAATCTTAATGCATGTTATTTATAATATAAAAGAAATGTACATGTGGAAAGTTTAAAAAGCACTCTAGCAAATTTTTTGGAGAACTTAAGTCTCAACTATTTCACAAATCAGAGATAACCTCTCTTAATATTCCAATTACTGAAAGAGAGAGACAGACATTATATAGTGTCTGTCTCTCTCTTTCATAAATAAAATGTATTTCATATTTACATAATTTGGATGCATCACATACACAGATTTATGTAGAATGTATACTGTATTCCTTTTTATTTACACTTTATAAATTTAAAAATCTATCCACATGTAAGGACATGCAGGCAAACCTCGTTTTATTGCCCTTCAGTGACTGTACTTTGCAGATACTTCATTTTTTATAAATTGAAGGTTTGTGGCAACCTGAGTGGAGGAACTCTGCTGGCACCATTTTTTGGGTAGCATTTGCTCACTTCATGTCCTGTATCACATTTTGGTAATTCTTGCAATATTTCAAACTTTTGATTACTATTATATTTTTTATGGTGATCTGTGATCTTTGATGTCACTATCGTAATTGTTTTGGGAGCACCAGGAACAGCATCCATAGAAGACATAGAAGACAACATAGAAGACAGAAAAAATTTAATGGATGGGTGTTCTGTGTGTTCTGAGTGCTTCACCAACTGGCCATCCCTCCATGTCTGCCTCTCTCATCAGGTCTACCCCTCCAAGCTGAAAATAGGCCAGTTAATAACTTTACATTCATTTCTCAGTGTTCAAGTGAAAGGTAGAATCACATGTCTCTGACTTTAAATCAAAAGCTAGAAATGATTAAACTTAGTGAGGAAAATATGTCCGAAGTGGAGATAGCCCCCAAATTTGGCCTCTTGTGCTTCACAGTTAATGAAGTTGTCAATGCAAATGAAAAGTCTTGAAGGAACTTAAGAAAGCTAGCACCATGAACACAGGAATGATAAGAAAGTGAAACAGGCTTATTGCTGATAGGGAGAAAGTTGTAGTGGTCTGGATTGATTTTTCTAGCCACAACATTCCCTTAGGCCAGAGAGAGGCCCTGACTCTTTCCAATTCTGTGAAGGCTGAGAGGTGAAGAAGCTGCAGGAGAAAAGTTTGAAGCTAGCAGAAGTTGGCTCGCGAGGTTTAAGGAAAGAAGCTGTCTCCGTAACATAGAAAAGTGCAAGTGAGGCAGCACATACGGCTGCAGAAGTTAAAAGAAGTTCTCCAGAAGATCTAGCTGAGATTGTGAATGAATGTGGCTGCACTGAACAACAGCTTTTCAGTGTAGACGAAGCGTCTTCTTTATATTGGAAGAAGACGCCATCTAGGACTTTCATACCTAGAGTGGAGAAATCAACACCTGCCTACAAAGCCTCAAAAACAGGTTGACTTTCTTGTTAGGAGATGGGACTGAATTGCTGCAAGCTCATGATAAAAGTTGAACAGATGAGGAGTTGCTTCTTATGGAAGAACAAAGAAAAATTAATTTCTTGACATGGAATGTATGCCTATGAAGATGCTATGAAAGTTGTTGAAGTGACAACAAAAGATTTAGGATATCCCCCATACACTTCGTTGGTAAAGCAGCAATGAGTTTTGAGGGGATTGACCTCCAGTTTTGAAAGAAGTTCTGCTGTGGGTAAAATTCTGTCAAAGAGCATCACATGCTACAGGCAAATCATTCATAAAAGAAAGAATTAATCAGTGCAGTAAATTTCCTTATTGTCTTATTTTAAGAAATTGTCACAGTCACCCCCAAAATTCAACAACCACCACCCTGACCAGTCAGGAGCCATCAACATCTAGACAAGACCCTTCACAGCAATAAACTTGTTGAAAGCTCAGTTAGCATTTAAGTTAAGCTATGCACATTTTTAAACATAATGCTATTGCCCAGTTACTAGAGTATGGTATAGCATAAACATAATCTTTACAGGCACTAAGACACCAAAAAAAATCATTTGATTAGCTTTATTGTGATATTTGCTCTATTGTACTGTTCTGGTTTTGAACCTGCAATACTCTGAGCCTGCAATATGCCTATAAATCTTCCACTTAGCATTTTTTTTTTTTTAAATCTCTGCTTATAGGGGCAAAGTAAGTTACAGAAAACCTTCTGGTAAAACTTAGGAAGAAAACTTACTTTTTGTCAGACAGATGGAAATGATTTCATATCTGCAAGATTAAATTTGGTACCTTTGCAATAAAACAACCAGAAAAAGCAACAGCTTTTTAAAAAGTGCAAAAGGATTTGCTTGACAGTTTATGAATTACAGTGCAGGTATATGAAGAAATATGTATGCTTTCTTTAAAAAAATCAGGAACTTTACAGGAAAAATGGTCATCTCAGATTTTTAAAAAACATGTTAGAAGAAAAAATGGCACCTTAAGACACAGTTTAGTTCTTAAACTTAATTGAGACATTCTTGACTTGCTTATTCGATGATACTGGTGATGATTATAGTAATTATAATAAAAACAATAAAAATGAGAAGGGGAAGGAGGAGGAGGGAAAAAAAAGAAGAAGACCAAATATATTGACAATGTTAAGGGAGAATACTTCTCTAGGCATGGATTTTTAAAGAGTAAAGCTGGGTTTGATCAATTTATCTTGGTCACTAATTTTTATCATTTCTGAGTCAGTGCACAGTCAACTTATCAGGTGTTCCAGCAAGTTGCTGGTGGTGTCTACAAGAAAGTCTAAATATAAAATTGCCATGTTATCATATTGCTAATGGGTACCACTGAATATTTCAGCACCAATAATAACAAGGAATAAAAATCTGTTCTATATTTCTACATTATGATTCAGGAGAGTAATTTACTTCCAATAACCAAGGTAAATGCCTTTTATTTTTCTCTGGAAGATTTTTTTTAAAATCTTTTGCTTTTGTTTATTTGTAATGTCAGAAAAAAAAAGGAGTGGGACAACAGGAAAGTAATTAAGACAGAGGCTCAAGATTTATCAGGTGGTTGATGCTGTGTCACTCAGTTTCAGGAGAGAGATGTGGACTTAAGATAGAATTTGTGTCTATTTTCTGTTATAGATAAAAGATCTGGAAGACTAAAGAAGGTAGCTTGGGACAAGAAATGATAGAGTTCTCAGATGTCATCACAACTATTTTTGTTTTCCTGTTTCTGTGGCTTTCTTTTCTTTTAACCTGTATTGAGAATTGAGGTGAGGAAGAAGATGGCACATCAAGGAAAACTGCTAACCTATCATTTCAAACGTATCTTCCAGAAAGCAGAAAGTATTCCCAAGGCAGTATTTAGAACTCCTTGAATGATTTGCCAGTTAAACCTCACTATTGTAAATACAATTTTATTTTCTATGTAAGTTCCATTAATATGGTATATATATATTTAAATATATGCAAGTTTTATAGAAAGCATTTTGATAGTCCATTAAATATTACAATCACAAAATGACTCATGGTACATAGTGACTTAGTGATATTAATATGTGCCCACATCAGTATTTTTATGTGCGTATCTTTCTCTGTGTTCAAATTTCCCCCTTTTTATAAGGTTATAGTCATTTTGGATTAGGGCCCACCCTAATGATTCAGCTTAACTTGACTATCTGCAAAAACTCTAAATTCAAATAAGGTCCCACTCACAAGTATTGGGGGATAGAACTTCAAGATATTTTTGGGTCACAGTTCAACTCATAGCATATGTTGTATAAAAGGCTTTCATTAAATTTCTGGTAAGATGTTGTTGTGAGTTTACACTATCAGGATCCCTCTCTGACCTACTCATTAAGTAATAAAATGTTCACTATCAAAGTAACAGGAAAAGGATAAAAAGCCAAAGTAAAATGGTATAGCCACAACTGAAAACAGGATAACTGTGTCTTTGGACCACATGAAGAAGCATAAACCTGAAATGGTTAGGGGAGAATTTCTGAAGGCTGATCCATCTCTGTCAGTAGTATTTGAATAGAAGAAATCTCTAGGCAAGACTTCAACATAGATTAGATGTGGCTAAAGAGATAATATTTTGGATGGTAGAGCTCATATTATCATCAATGAAATAGATTTAGTGTAGTATCAGATTAAGAGATAAAATTATTATCTTAATATATTTATCATATGTAATTTACATGTTAAATTATATATGAATTAAATGTATATAATTCAACTTGTATACTTGGTGATCAGAAAGATGAGGTCCAATACGCATATAATGGTAATTTAGGGGGAACTAAGACTCAGGTCAGCACTGTATTAAGAGTGGATAAAAAATGTCTTAAAGAAAGATAGTTGCACAGATTTAAAATGCACAGAAGGAAGAATTTTTAAAAACTCAAATTACTATTCTCTTAAACCATGCCATTTCTCTACACACACACACACACACACACACACACACACATACACACAGAGTAGATTCATGATCTTATATGCATAAAATCCTAGGGAATCCATCATTGATCAATATTTAATGAATGCTGATTATGGCTAAATATTATTTTCAATAAAGGAATCAAAAGTTGCATTAAACATATAAGTTATCTGTGTTCATCTTACATTGTGACATTAAAAGGAAAGATATAACCTGGGCATTTGGAAGTGATTATGAGGATGCTCTTGTCAGGAGTGGGAATGAGAAGGCAGGTCTGGTGGTGCTGGATGGTATGGGAAGGATCTGTGGGGGAGGTAACATCTGAGCAGAGATCATGGAGGTGGTCAGACTGTATTAGAGTTAGCTGGTGCTATATCGGGTAAGGAAAGAGATGTGTCAACAAAGGGAATTCTTGAGTTTTTTACTTAGGAGTAGTAAATAATGGGGTGCCTGGGTGGCTCAGTCAGTCAGTCATCTGACTCTCAGTTTCAGCTCAGATCATGCTCTCAGGTTTGTGAGATTCTGAGATCGAGCCCCACCTGGGGCTCCATGCTCAGCGGGGAGTCTGTGTGGGATTCTCTCCCTTTCTCCCTCCCACTCTGCCCCTCTCCTCTCTGTCTCTCTCAAACAAATAATACCTTTTTAAAAAAAGTGAATAATGATCAGTTCATTGAGTTGAGAAGGAGTGTGGGTGGGACAAATTGTGAGAGAAAGCAAGAGAGTGAGAGTTCAAAAAAAAAAAGCAACAGAAACAAAAAACAAGAGTATTTTTTAAGATATATTCCTGAGGATAGGATGCTAGCAGCCCGGGAGTTAAAGACTGACAGTTTAAGCACATACATTCAAGGCTTCATAAACAAGGGTTAAAATTTCTCCAGACTTATTTAGGGGAAAAATACTTCCTAGTATTTTTAAGCTAATATTTATAATATAAAGATAGTAGCTAACTGGGGGACGAGGGGGAGATAAGCCATAAAATGAGATGAACAAAGTTCCCGAGTTGGCAAATCACTGTTCATTAATTTTCAATGCCCGATTAGGTAATTAGAATGTTTGTGTGCTTTAGTAATTCAGCAAAAACCAATCAAAATATATCAAATTGATCGATAAGGAAAAGAAGATTTCTAGAGCATCCATTGCTTCTCACATTATTTCTAAAGGAAGTGTAAATCACTACTACTGTTTGAGAAAATTACATTGCAATTCTTTTAAAATTAAAGGTTCATCTTATTAAAAAAAAAGTTCATCTTGTGATGAAAGTTTCATGATGCCCTTATACAAAAGTAACAGCCCCCATATATAAGTGTATTTGTGTAAGGAAATTTAGTTTAGTACTGTTTGGAGCCGCCGACAACAAACATCACAGAAACATACCAAAGGAAACTACACAGACAAGTGAAAAAAACTTAATTGGGCCAAAAAAGAGCAGGAGAAGAAGAGGAGGAACAGGAGGGGGAAGAGAAAAGGAAGAAAAAAAGAGAAAAGGTTTATGAAAAGAAGAAAAAAGGAAAGGTTTATCAACGGGGAACTTGAAGAAAAAGACGTACAGTTATAAAGAAACAAACTTACGCATAATTAAAGTTGAGAAAATCATGCATACATAATTTATCCAACACATAGGAGATCTATAGGACTTACATTCCTCTGTCGTGTTTTGCTAATTACAGTATGGATTTTTTTTTTTTTAATTTGAGAGAGAGAGAGACAATGAAAGAGAGAGAGCATGAGTGGGGTGAGGGGTAAAGAGAGAAGCAGACTCCCTGCTGAGCCAGGGAACCAGACATGGGGCTCAGTCCTGGGACTCTGGGATCATGACTTGAGCTGAAGGCAGACACTTAACTGACTGAGCCACTGAGGCACCCCTTGATTTACTTTTATATTTGAAAGTAATATATGTTCAACTATTTCTTCAACCAAGCTGTAAGAGGCAAACCAAGTAGACCTAAGGAAGAAAGTCCTCTCAAGTTCTTACACAATTTACTTTTCTCTGGCCTCATTTACCTCAAAGAACTCAAGGGAGGAAGATTTTAATCTTCACTCCTCCTTAAGGAATTGATATTCTTCATAGCTATGACAAGACATTCTAACTGAAATAAAACTTCATAATTTCCAGTAACAAGGTTAGTTCGTCCATATTTTTCCTTGTTGTAAGTTGATCAGGTGTTTTCGTGTGGGGCACTGGAGGCACATATGTGAACTTTAAAGAGGGTGTATAAGCTTGGTTATTTACCGTAATTCTCTGATGAGTTTTTCAAGGAGGATAGGTTATGGATAAATGTCAGAGTGCTTTACTCAGGAAGTTTCCAGTTACTAGATTAAGACAAATGAGAACTGACGTCAGTATTCTCTCAAGTCTCTGAAAGTTCTGAGCCTAATACCCTGTGGAACTGTAGCTCCCATCATGCCCCACTCACCAGTACACTATTGTAAGCTTCAACTCATTCCACACAACTGAAGCTCCTCAGCATGTTTGACAGAGCGCCTTTCATCGACCTCCCAGATCTACCTGCTACATCTCACTTACCCAGAAATTTGTTTTGAAACTGTACCGAAACTGTCACTCTTCCTCCAAAAAATATCCACATGTTAATCACTGAACCTGAATGCCTTATCACCCAGCTACCTAGTTAGTGTTTCCATAGTTAGCAAAACATAATTTTTCTTTTGTTTCATTTTTTCCCCCCATGCTGAACATTTCCAGGCAAACTCAGAAGGGGATATCCACCCTCCTTTGTGTGATGACTCTCCATTCATAGCTTCATTGCAGTAGACTACTTAAAACTTTCAATTGTACATTTCTCTTTTCACTTGTTTGTGAAATCCTGGTTGCCAGAAAATACTCCGTCTGTCTTTCTGTAAGGGTGCCCAGTGTGTATGGGGCACCTGGGGACTCAGTTGGTTAAGCCCCTGATTTTTTTAAATTTTATTTTGTTTTATTTCTTTTCAGTGTTCCAGCATTCATTGTTTATGCACCACACCCAGCACTCCATGCAGTACGTGCCCTCCTTAATACCCACCACCAGGCTCACCCAACCGCCCACCCTCCTCCCCTCCAAAACCCTCAGTTTGTTTCTCAGAGTCCACAGTCTCTCATGGTTCGTCTCCCCCTCTGATTTCTCCCAACTCACTTCTCTTCTCCATTACCCAGTGTCTTCTGTGTTATTCCTTATGCTCCACAAGTAAGTGAAACCATATGATAATTGACTCTCTCTGCTTGATTTATTTCACTCAGCATAATCTCCCTCTGCCCCGTCCATGTTGATACAAAAGTTGGGTATTCATCCTTCCTGATGGAGGCATAATACTCCATTGTATATTTGGACCATATCTTCTTTATCCATTCATCCGCTGAAGGGCATCTTGGTTCTTTCCACAGTTTGGCGACTGTGACCGTTGCTGCTATGAACATTGGGGTAGAGATGGCCCTTCTTTTCACTACATCTGTATCTTTGGGGTAAATACTCAGTAGTACAATTGCAGGGTCATAGGGAAGCTCTATTTTTAATTTCTTAAGGAATCTCCACACTGTTTTCTAAAGTGGCTGCACCAACTTGCATTTCCACCAACAGTGTAAGAGGGTTTCCCTTTCTCCACATCATCTCCAAAATTGTTGTTTACTCTCTTGTTAATTTTGGCCATTCTAACTGGTGTAAGGTGGTATCTCAATGTGGTTTTTGATTTGAATCTCCCTGATGGCTAAAGATGAGGAACATTTTTCCATGTGTCTGTTAGCCATTTGTATGTCTTCTTTGGAGAAGTGTCTATTCATGTCTTCTTCCCATTTTTTTATATGATTATCTGTTTTGTGTGTGTTGAGTTTGAAGAGTTCTTTATAGATCTTGGATATCAGCCCTTTGTATTGTCATTTGCAAATATCTTCTCCCATTCTGTGGGTTGCCTCTTTGTTTTGTTGACTGTTTCCTTTGATGGACAGAAGTTTTTGATCTTGGTGAAGTCCCAAAAGTTCATTTTTGCTTTTGTTAACTTTGCCTTTGGAGATATATCTTGAAAGAAGTTGCAGTGGCCAATGTCAAAGAGGTTACTGCCTATGTCCTCTTCTAGGATTTTGATAGATTCCTGCCTCATGTTGAGGTCTTTTTTCCATTTCGAGTTTATCTTTGTGTATGGTGTAAGAGAATGATCGAGTTTCATTCTTCTACACATAGGTGTCCAATTTTCACAGCACCATTTATTAAAGAGACTGTCTTTTTTTGACTGTATATTTTTTCCTGCTTTGTCGAAGATTATTTGACCATAGAGTTGAGGGTCCATATCTGGGCTCTCTACTCTGTTCCACTGGTCTATGTGTCTGTTTTTGGGCCAGTACCATGCTGTCTTGGTGATCACAGCTTTGTAGTAAAGCTTGAAATCGGGCAACTTACTGCCCCCAGTTTTGTTTTTCTTTTTCAACATTTCCTTAGCAATCAGGGTCTCTTCTGATTCCATACAAATTTTAGGATTGTTTGTTCTAGCTCTTTGAAAAATGCTGGTGGAATTTTGATCAGGATGGCATTGAAAGTATAGATTGCTCTAGGCAGTATAGACATTTTAACAATGTTTATTCTTCCGATCCATGAGCATGGAGTGGTCTTCCATCTTTTTGTGTCTTCTTCGATTTCTTTCATAAGTGTTCTGCAGTTCCTTGAGTACAGATCCTTTACCTCTTTGGTTAGGTTTATTCCCGGGTTTCTTATGGTTCTTGGTTCTATATTAAATGGAATCAATTCTCTAATTTTCCTATTTTTTTCATTGTTAGTGTATAAGAAACCAACTGATTTCTGTACATTGATTTTGTATCCTGCGACATTACTGAATTGCTGTATGAATTCTAGTAGTTTGGGGGTGGAGTCTTTTGGGTTTTCCATATAAAGTATCATGTCATCTACGAAGAGAGAGAGAGTTTGACTTCTTCATTGCCAGTTTGAATACCTTTTATTTTTCTTTGCTGTCTGATTGCTGTTGCTAGGACTTCAAGTACTATGTTGAACAAGAGTGGTGAGAGTGGGAATCCTTGTCCTGTTTCTGATCTCAAGGAGAAGGCTTCAGCTTTTCCCCATTGAGGATGATATTTGCTATGGGTTTTTCATAAGTAGATTTTATGAAGTTGAGGAACGTTCCCTCTATCCCTATACTTTGAATCATTTTAATCAGGAAATGGATGTGGTAGCTTGCCAAATGCTTTTTCTGAATCAATTGGGAGGACCATGTGGTTCTTCTCTCTTCTCTTATTGATTTGTTCTATCACATTGATTGATTTGCAAATGTTGAACCACACTTGCATCCCAAGGATAAATCCTACCTGGTCATGGTGGATAATCTTTTTAATGTACTGTTGGAACCTGTTTTTGAGAATCTTGATGTCCATATTCATCAGGCTCTAAGTCTGTGGGGTTGTGCGCTTGGTGGGGCGTCTGCTTGTCTCCCTCTCTTTGCTCCTCCCTCTGCTCTCTTTCTCTCTCTCTCAAAAATACAAATGAATAAATAATTTTTTTGTTTTTAGAAAGAGTGCCCATTATGTATAGTAAATCAACATACAACCATTCGATTATTGACTAAATAAGCACTTGCAATGTACACTGAAGTAACGATTTTATCCTTATAAAATCCTGGAAAGTTGTAGTTTAAAAAATCATCTTTGAATATAGCTTCTGTGATAATTTAAATTTATATCACGGGACCTGAAGATATGCTGAAAGAGAAAATTTCAACAAGTGGCCTGTCTCCCCTTTGTGTTTAAGAGAAATTATATCACATTCTGACCAAGAAATTTGAAGCAAAAGACAAAACAAAAATTTTCAAAAGCTATGTATCCTGACATATCATTATTTAAGCTAATTTCTGCTTATGTTTAAAAATATCCAGTTTTCTTGGAATATGGACCATGTAATTATATTCTTTTGTTTTTTCCTGAATCAAAGGCTTTATATCAGATAGAAAGATCCCAGCTTGCTCTAGTACACCATCATTATTAGTCAGAGTATAAATAATTAGTACTAGTAATAGAAGCACTCAGGCTTAGTTGCCAAATTCCTTGTGCTCTAGTAGAAAATATAGCTTTGAATTTTGAGATGAGATCATGCAAGGTTTCAGATATATAATTTAAAAAATTAAGTGACCAGAAAAAAGTAACTATAGTCATGGAGAAAATTTATATCTAAATATTCTTTGCATGGTTATAGGGATCTGAAAACAGGAGAAACCTTTTTAATTTTTTTCTTTTATAAAAAAGTTACAGGTGTATGTACATTCACACACACACAAAAGATACATACACTACAAATGGTAATTGTGCCTGTTTATAAGGTTTGTATCACTAAGACAAGTAAGTGAGCTATGTCACAGAGGACAAACTGAGGGTTCCTGGAGGGGAGGCAGTGGAGAGAATGGGCTAAATGGTGATGGGCATTAAGGAGACCACTTGTGATGAGCACGGGGTGTTGTATGTGAGTGATGAATCACAAGATTCTCCTCCTCACACTAATATCACATTCTATGTTAACTAACTGGAATTTAAATAAAATAAAACTTTGAAACAATAAAAGGAATACATACATTCACACATACATAAATACATAAATAATTTTTGCTGAATAATTTATAAATATTTAAATGTGTTTAATTTTTTTTGGCATTTTTATATATATATTTTTAAATTTCATTTCTTTTCAGTGTAACAGAATTCATAGTTTTACACCACAGTCAGTGCTCCATGCAATGTGTTTAATTTTTAACTGATTTTATTAGAAATATCTGATTTGGAGATACAGCTCCATTGAATAGCTGTTGCCTGAGAATTCTTTTTACTTTTCTAGTAGCTTAGAAAGTACCATTAATCCCTGGCTCTAATATCACTTTATCTCAAATTAGTTTTTTAACTCTTTAAACCATTTTTTTTCAGGGAGGTTGTTTGAGAATTAAAGTTTCTGTAACTTTGGATATATTTTTAAAATATTTTTCATTAGATGTGGAATTTTGAGAAAATTAGTTACTATAGTAATACATTATGTCATGTAAAATCATACTATTTATTGTGATCTTAGATTTATTCCATAGAAAATAGGCAATAGAATAAAACTCTAAATCAAAAAACTTTAAATGGTGTTTGCCACCTCGTGATATCTTAAACATGTTGGAAATTTTTAAAAATCAGAATTAATAGAACAATGAAGATTACCTAGGTCAAATATTCTTAAACTGGATTCTTTGAGTGCTATAGAATTTTGCAGGGACTAAGCATAACAGCCTAATATGTACTAGGCTGTTTTTTTCTCTTTTGTGGTTAGGAGAAATCTCATAGCTTCCATTGTATCTCAGAGGGCTCTGTATCTCCCAAGAGTTTGCATCATTAGCATAGTATAAATCATCATAGGGTACACTCAGAATCTCACACAACCTCAGGGAGATAACTGGTATCTGTTTTAAAAAGTTTTTTTATATATATATATTTTTATAATTTGTTCATCCATACTCTCTACACTTAACTTGTTTAGAGAGAAACAAAAGAAACCAGTGTGCAAAGAGAAACTTATAGAGAAGTATTTTAAAAAATCATATTTTTATTTTGAAATACTATCTTCTCTAAATTTTGTTCTGTGCTTCCTTCAACTTTTACTTTACTTCATGGGGTACAAACCTAGAACCATTTTGACTATACTTTTTTCAAATATGTGGCAATTTTTCATTTTCCTCCTCAAAACATGGCACTTCATAATGGGTTGTAAGCTACAGAAGAAATTGTGTTTATCACCTTACTCATTCTATCTTATGCAGTTAAAAGAAAAAAAAATTATTTTTTGTAGCTCCTTTATATTGCTGGCTTATATTGAAACTATAAAGAACTAAGAGCTTTACTCTTTTTTCCCCATCATGTTTTGCTGTTTAAAAGATTTTACAATCATTTAATATTTCCTATTGCCTGGGAGCTTACAAGCATTTTATATATATATATTTTTTGAATTTATATATTTATTTTAGAGAGTATGAGAGAGAGTGCAGGAACAGGAGGGGGCAGAGGAAAAGGGACAGAGAATCTCAAGCAGACTCCATGCTGAATGTGGAACGCCATGCAGGGCTCAGTCTCACACCCCTGAGATCATGACCCAAGCCGAAACCAAGAGTCAGAAGCTTAACCAACTGAGCTACCCAGGCATCCCTCACAAAGTGTTTTATAGGCAATATCTCCTTTATTTCTCAAAATAACTCAAGAATAGTGTCACTGATTCTAATCACAACCATAGGGAATAAATAACTCGTCAGAGAGTAAATCGTTCCCCCCTTGAGGATCCTTGACCTTCTTCACTGGGATATTTGGATACAAGTTGAGCAATTTACATTTGTATCCACATAACTTCATCTGGACAGATTTGTGTCATCATTGGAAGTTATCATTTGTTTTCAGATCCTCATTTTGTTTCTATTGTATATAATTAAATCACATGGTAGCAGTGGTTTATTCAGTTGATAAACCCCATAGGATATGCTAAACAGCAGGATTAATAAAACATGCAGGATGGACTATTGACTCAGGTCATTAGCAAATTTCCTTAGTTGATATTAATTCATTAATCATTATCCTTTGGGTATAGCTGCATAATTAGGTACACATTCACTAATCAAATTACTATTTATCCCATATATTCCTATTTTATTCACAAATATATTCTGAAATAATTTACCTTCTTTTTAATCTTATTCTTATAATGGCTGGAGTGTGCTCTCTTGAACTATGCATACTGTTAAAAGAGGTTTTTTTTTTTTTTTAACCTAAAATGAGACTGTCCATGTCAAAATTCTCTGCCAGATATTTCCTGTGTCAGAGTTCAACAAAAAATATTTAAGTTTAGTGATTCTGTTTTTTTTTTTTTTTTCTGGAAACTGCTAGATATTTTTTCCTGTATTAAATAATACTGCTAATAATGAAAATAAAAGTTGATGTTTGTTGACTATAAATTTGAGCCAATGAGACACCATTTATGTGGATTATCTCACTTAATCCTCACCAGGACCTCTGGGGCAAAACCAACTATTATCCCCATTTCACAAACTGAAAATAATACATGAGGGTTCTCTATAGGGTTAGTGTGCAATGAAGGAGACCCTGTGTTAAGGAAGCTACTTATTTATATGAGAAGAATATTCATCCAGTAAATGGTGAGCTTTATGATTGTGGCTTATTTTATCTTGTTTCCCATCACCTAATAGTGTTTCCCAGCAAATTCTGTATGACTGAATGAATATGAAAGCATAATTTCCAACAATGACAGGTTTTACTTCAGGACACCTCTATTTTATTTTGTACACATTATCTATAGAGTCAAACAACATTGTTCTGCTAATGAGAAAAAACCCTTATACCCCATTCGTGGCCAAGTTGGCCCTCCTGCAGATGGCGTCATCCAGCATGATTTTGCACACGTGTTGTGGCTTTTTCAGGACATCTCTGAGTGTGAATGCTTGGACTTGACCCTCACAGCTCTTAAATTGATGATAATAGCTCTTTTTCTAATGACTCTTTTTCACAACCAAGGGGAAAAAGTAAACAAGAAGAATCTTTAATTGTCACAAAAGTTATGTGAGGAGCAAAGCGAAATGGTCCCCAAAGCTACACACTCTGTTTTAATAAAAAGATTTGCTTTCTCTATTTTTTTTTTTTTTGACTTTTTCTTTTTTTTTTTTTTTTTTTTTTTTTTTTTTTTTTTTTTTTTTTTTTTTTTTTTTTTTTTTTTTTTT
>PISX010022877.1:0-30881 GCA_004024625.1 Mellivora capensis
ATCCCATCTTGTTTCTTTTCTTCTTTTTCTGCCCCCCTAGTCCCCCATGTTGCATCTCCACTTCCTCATATCAGGGAGATCATATGATAGTTGTCTTTCTCTGATTGACTTATTTCACTAAGCATGATACCCTCTAGTTCCATCCACGTCGTTGCGAATGGCAAGATTTCATTTCTTTTGCTGGCTGCATAGTATTCCAACTGAGGGTTGCTAGGGGGAGGGGGTCGGGAAAGGGGGGTGGGGTAATGGACATTGGGGAGGGTATGTGCTATGGTTAGTGCTGTGAAGTGTGTAAACCTGGCGATTCACAGACATGTACCCCTGGGGATAAAAAATTGTTTATAAAAAAATAAAAATTAAAAAAAAATAAAATAAACTTGGGAAAACCTAAAAAAAAAAAAAGTCAAACACTGCTGATGGGAATGCAAGCTGTACAGCCACTCTGGAAAACAGTATGGAGTTTCCTCAAAAACCTAAAAATAGGGCTACCCTATGACCCAGCAATTGTGCTACTAGGTATGTTATTTACCCAAAGAATACAAACATAGTGATCCAAAGGGGTACCTGCACCCCAATGTTTATAGCAGAAATGTCAAATAGCCAAAATATGGAAAAAGCCGAGATGTCCTTCAACAGATGAATAGATAAAGAAGATGTGGTGTGTATACATACAATGGAATATTACCCAGCCATAAAAATGAAATCTTGCCATTTGCAAAACGTGGATGGAACTAGAGGGTATTAGCTAAACAAATTAAGTCAATCAGAGAAAGACAATTATCACATGATTTCACTCATATGTGGAAGTTAAGAAACAATACAGGATCGTAAAGAAAGGGAAAGAAGAATAAAATCGACGGAACCAGAGAGGAAGACAAACCATAAGAGACTCCTAACTATAGGAAACAAACTGAGGGCTGCTGGAGGGGAAGAGAGTGGAAGATGGGGTAACTGGGTGATGGGCATGGAGGGCACATGATATAATGAGCACTGGGTGTTATATGCAAGTGATGAATCACTGAACTCTACCTCTGAAACTAATAATACACTATATGTTAATTCATTATTTTTTTTAAATCAAACATATTTGACATTGTCTTAGAAGGCAAATACATATCCCATGGCACAGCAAGTCTGCTCCTACATGCATATATTCAAGAGAAACTATTAATACTTGTGTCCTAGGAGATGTGTTAAAAATATTTGTCGGGGCGCCTGGGTGGCTCAGTGCATTAAGCCTCTGCCTTCGGTTAGGTCATGATCTCAGGGTCCAGGGATCGAGCCCCACATCGGGCTCTCTGCTCAGCGGAGAGCCTGCTTCCCCCTCTCTCCCTGCCTGCCTCTCTGCCTACTAGTGATCTCTCTCTCTCTCTCTCTCTCTCTGTCAAATAAATAAATAAAATCTTTAAAAAAATTTGTCAAGCTCTGATTAGAATAACCAAAAGCTGGAAAGAGCCCAAATGCCTAATGATCAGAAAAGAAAAAATACATTGTGTTATATTAACATAATGGACTATTGTGGGCTCTGAAAATGAATGAACAATAGCTATATTCAACAATGTGGGTGAATCTTAGCATAATATTGAAGAGGGAAAAACAAGGAGAAGACAACACATAGTAATGCCATGTCTATGAAACTTTTTATGAATCAAAACCATATAGTCATTCACACATACCCATATACATCTTAAAACTAAAATACAAGGCAAGAAAGTTGTGAGATTAAGAATGGATAGAGAAAGACATCAGTAACTGTAAGTAGAGCCAGTGGGTTACACCACACTACGTGGTTGCCGTTCCCATAGAATCCAGGGCTGCCACACAGCAGCCCTAGAAGTAAGCTATTGGTACTGATGAAGTTTTGAGAACCTGTGTTAGGTTCATGGATAGTATTATTTTTTATATTATCAACAACTTAAAAATGAAAAGGGGCATGCATGGACTAGAACTAAACAAATGTCGCAATTCAAGGGTTATAATTTAAAGCATGATCATAACAGACCCAATTAAAAAACACACACAGGCCAGTTGTTTTTTACCAAATCACTGATTCCTTCAGTCAATCATGCTCCGTCTGGCTGAGTCTACCTTTCCCACCTCATTACTCCTTCCAGTCTCCTGCTTGCTCTACTCCTTCACCCTGATTTCCCTATAGCAAATTCAGAAACTCCCGCTCTGCTATCTTGGGCCGTTTGCACAAACTGTTCTTCACTGCCTGACGTGTTCTACCCGTGGCACCCGGCAGGCATACCCATGCTCATCCTTGGGGTCCTAGTTTCATTGCTTCCCTGTCAAGGAGGTTGTGCCTGACACGCAGGCCAAAGTAAGTTTCTTCTGAAAGTCTCTGTCAGAGCATTGAACTCTTTCCCTTCATTGTACATCACACACTTTGAAATTTACAATTTATTTGTTTGCATATTTTTCTTCTCTCCTCACTAGAATGTTATCTTGTCAAGAATAAGGGCCAAATGTGTTTAAATTCACCACTGCAGCCCCATTGCTCAGCACAGGGTCTGACCCCCATTCAGATGTGCAGGGACAACAATGAAGGAGTGAAGTGTTTTTGGAAAATCTGAAAAACAAAGAGATCAGCAACCATCTGCAGTAGGCACTGTGTTCCTCTTCTCCATGAGCATCATTCATCTAGTTCCCGTGATGTACCATGAACTTCCAAAACAATGTCATATGGTAATTTTGATAGTAAACATTCTTGTTTTTTTCCCTGAATTCAGAGAACTTGGTGCCTCAAAATAGTCCCCTTTTCAGAGTGTGTTGGATTTTGTTTTAAGACTCTTTAAAGATATCTACTCCAATTTCCCTTTCTGAAGTGCCTTTATTAGCACTGGGGGTTGACTCTCCCACACACCAGCCTCCCACCTGAGTAGAGTTGTTCCAAAATGTCAGAAGAGAAGGTTTGGATTTTATTCCACTCTCTTTTAGGCAACAGTGGCTTACCCAAATGGCTTTGATGCACTCAAGGTAGGAGGTTTTCTTCACACAGCTGACAAAAGGACCATTTTCAAGGACAGTTTTCATATTTTCCATGAAACTGGAACACTTACTGGCCTCATGATTTGAGACCGTGCACCATCTCACAGTTTTCTCAGGGGGGACAGCTAGACACAGCCCTAGGAGAAAGAGGTCAGAGGTTGTATTAGTGGGAGAGACAGAGCACCCCCTGAAGCCTCTTGAAGTCTCCATCTCTCCCATCCTGTCCTCCTCCCATTCCTCCCATTAACACTACAGAGCACAAATTCCATTGCCTTCTGAGGCTGGGGACAAGAGAATGGAACCCTAATGGCCCCCTAGTCACCTGCTTGCCACCCTAGCTAGCCAGAGGGATGCTGGCTTGACCATCAACTCTTAACTGGAGACTACAATAATCTGCTTTTCTCTGTTTTCCCTGCCTCTTTATCTCACCATCATGAGACTGCCCTGGGACATAAGCATCATCAGTGTGACAGAGCATTTTCAGCCACTAGAAGGCATTGGCTCAATATGACAACTTGGGGAAGCTAGCAAGGTAGGAATTACCATCTTTTAAAGATGATGGAACTGGCCTTAGAGAGTGATGCTTTACCTAAGGTCATCCAGCCTGTTAGTGGCCAAGACTGGCCTAGAAACCAGGTCTCCAGCCTTTGGTCTCTGCCCAGGGAAGAAAAGAAGATGACATTCTGAGTTATTTTCCATCTGCTTGGCCAGTAAGTAGGGGTAAATGATGGATGAAATAATGAATTTGCCTTTGAATCTCGTCTATCATCCTCTGTTCCAGGAATAAGTAGAACTCCACATATTCACTGGCTCTTTCTGTTTCCAGTGACCCCTCCCTCAATTTTCATCAGTCTTTTGGGCTGCCATTAGGAGAAACTAAAGACAGCTGTGTCTGCAGCTATTAAAATCATGTGGTTGCACTGCTCCCAAAGACCTCTGTCATCTCCACTTTCTGTGGAGAAGAGCACAGGGCTGACTCAGGGAAGCTGATGAATATCCACAAAGCACAAAGCAGGAAGCGGGGAGGGCAACACTTCCCCAGGATGCATAAGGAGGAGCCACTCTGAAATTACTGCCCCAGCCACCCTTTATCCCACCTCTGCCCATGAGAAGTCATGGGAGGCATCAGGATTCAGTGGCAGATACCCCCACTCCCCAAACTGCCCTTCCTGAAGTCTCATGGGCAGGAGTTTGTCCTGAGTCCTGCATTTACCTTGCACAGCCCTGTGAGGTGCTTTGAGGCTGGGAGGGGACCAGGGCCAAAGGCAAGTAATGCAGGGCCAACTCCCAAGGGTAAACTTTTCCAGGAGAGACAAATAACGAAACACAAAGCTCCAAAGGTATAACGAATGCACCAGGAGAGGCAGAAGTTAAAGACCAGAGGATGCCAAACCATCTCAGGAGGTGATGCGCATAGCAGAGGGCTTCCAGTTACAGACCCCACAGCACGGATGTGTGCAGCAGACTCCACTCCACTGGTGCCTGGACCCATGGCCTCATCTACCCTCACCCAACCCTCCCCGGCCCAGCCTTCTCACTGGTGAGGACACAAGAAGCCTGGATTCAAATATGCTTTGAATCCCTCAGTGGCCCTGCTTCTTAGCAGGACATCTTCAGTGCCAAGGGCACCCATGGGCCATCAGACCGCCAAGGGTGGGGGCGCAGTCAGATTTGGGAGGCCTTGGATGCCATTCTTAGCAGTTCAGACACGACTCAGGAGACCTCATAGAAGGGATCTGATAAACCATGATGGAAGTGCTCTTATTGCATTCTAATACTACGGGATTTACTGGACAACAAGGAGGAGAGCATGGAGAGGAAGCAAGGAAACATGGGAGGCACGAAAAGGGGCAGAGGCACTAGCAGGACTAGCAGCTGCGCGCAGGCGCAGAGCTGAACCTAAGGCAGTTCTCAACCAGGTGCAGGGATGCGGCGGGGAAGAGCGAAGGAAGTTCTCTAGGCTTCCAGCCCAAGCGTGGATGGAATCCAGGAGCCTATGTGGCCGAGTGGAGGGTGCAAAGAGCTACCTAGCTGGCGACTCTGGGGGCCTTCCCCGAGCCGGCACTCACCCAGGACCGCGCAGGCCAGCAGGGTGCGGACAGCAAGCCTCATCTTCCTGGGTCTGTGGCTAGGAGCCGGCAGCACAGACCTGTGGGCTTCTGCGCCGCCTCCCCGCGTCCAGTGCCCCTTTATGTCCGGCCCAGCGGGCCAAGCAGAATCTTTGACCTCCTGTGTTTACGCAGCCAGCTTGCCCAATCACCCCTCATCCCTCCCCCTTCATTCCTTCCCCAGGCCGATCACCTCATTTCCTGAGTTCTGGAGAGACCCACGGATGGAATCCAGCACAAAAATGCTGATTGTAAGGGAATTAAGGAAAAATGAACCCTTTGTTAATGTGCGCTCTCTGTGCCAGGAGCAGGGCTGCAGCGGGGCGTTGGGGGGGGGGGGGTGGTTCTGCTCCCGAATCTCAGGATGCTACTAGAGCTGGTCCTGCACCAGTCCTACGCATTCATTCCACGGATAAAAGAGGGAAGGAACTACCCTAGATCCAGACTAGAGATGCGGAATGACAAGCAAAGACCTTCCTTAGAGAGGGTGTCAGAGAAGATAAAGCTGGCCTCAAGTCAACACCCTTCACTTGTTCCCAGGTGTCCCCAGAAACTCTGCTCCTGGGCTCTCGAAGGTCCTCCTAACTGAGGCATTGCTCTCCCCCTATATGCCCCACTGATCTAAAACTCCTGGACTGAAAACCTTCCTTCCCTCCACACAGCCTGACAGACACCTTGGCCTAGAGACAGAGTCACAGGGGAGACAAACTCTTTCCCACAAGAAGCTACCCAGGAACGTGACAAAGTCTAGAGACTCAGAACAAAACGACACACCAGCACAAAGCAAGGGGCCCAGGGGAGGATGTAGCCTGGTCTCAATGCCTGGGTCATCCCTGGCTCCTTCCAGCTAAGTGGTTTCCAATTGGCTTTGATTGCCCATCTTTATCAGGAAACATAATGAGCTTATACATTCTGTGTATGTATTTTTTAAACTAATATATTGTGTACATTTCAACCATATGAGGAATAGAAATTTATGAAGCAATAAAACAAAGATAAAGCATTCTTTTTTAAATGTTCCTTGGTTTATTCTGCCTTGTATACATTGAATAATATCTCAAGGCAAAATAATACACTTAGGGGAAGGGCAAGGGTCCTGATAGTAGATATAAGTCAATACTCCAGAAAGTCCTCAAGATAATTTTAGGTTTCTCGAAAAGTTACTTATCCAGTCTGATCAGATGATTGTGGTTTGGGGCTCTAGCTACAGTAATTAATCTGTACCAGGCCTAGAAGATGTCAGTATTGTCATTTTCTTTTTGTTCACTTGTGTTTGTGTTAGCAGAATCATCTTCTAATTCCAGTTTCTTTGCAGAAATATTTTTAAGGCACTTGTGCATTTTATGAGGTTTGGTGAGTTAAACCATATCACATAATATGTACATCCAATTTCCTGGGCACACAAATACCACAAAAGCCAAAAGCAAAGGACAGGTCAGAGAGTCACAACCATCCAGCACCCTCTCTCCCACCCCTGCCCTTTTGAGGTGTTCCTCATCTTCCCTCAGGACACTTCAGAGGCTCTACAAGACCTGTGTCTGTCTGGGCTACAGACCAGCGGGAGACAGTGCCAATCCTCATACAAAATAGTAATGAATGTCCATTTGTTAATCTTTTGCATTAAGAATAACTACAACTGGAAGTTAGGCTATATTCTCCCACACCCCAGTAGATTGTCTCACACACGAGGGGTTACCCACACCCCACTTTAGAAAGCATTGCTATAGTGGGGACTTTCTGTTTACAGTAGGGATGTAAGACAAGCCTAGCCAGGCTGCCTCACCATTGAGGAAGAGAAGCTGCTGCTTGCCCTCCCTCTGTCCCTGCCCCTCATGGGCCCTCCTGCGTAAGCCGTGGGAAACCCAGAATCATGGCAGGAAGGGCATATTCCTACTTCCCCCTGCAGCAAGTGTATTAGGGGGTGACCTGTCTTCCTGTGGGAAACCTTAAGGTACAGAGATGAAGACAGGAGGAGAAAATGAGGAGAAGGCCTGGCTGGGAGAAGCCTCCTGTGGAGCTGATGTCTCCTTAGGCTGTGCACTGAGCTATCTTACAGTGTCTGCCCAGAGGCAGGAAGGAGAGTTGCCCAATGTTGAATAATCCACAAACTCAGGGAAGCTCTGTGGAGGGCATGGAAGACAGAGAGACCTTGATTCTCGCCCCTGGGCCCCTAGTGCTCTTACTCTTATACCAAAGGGGTAGTGAGCCTTTCCTGAGGCAGTTCCTCCAGGGTCAGACCCACAGCCAAGCTTGAGCCCCTTAGAGGGAGCACCTTCCAGTCAGTGTAAGAGACTCCCCATTTAAAGATGAGGTGAGGAAACTGAGGCCGTGAGGGGTTAATACCTTGTCCAAAATCAACTAGTGAGTCAGATGCATAATCAAGCAGTCTGGTTCCAGAGTGCATGTACCCATCCATCAGCGACAATGCCTCTCCCAGGAAACAGGGACATACAGAGACCAAGGGACTCATCTAGGCTCACACTGAAAGGGACAGACAGGGTCCTCTCAGCCCTGCCATTTCTTCACAGACACACCACCCCACATTTCAGTTTGCAGAGAGGCTTGTCCCTCTGGGAGTGGCCTGAGTGCCCCAACTGCAGAACCTCAGGTATGCACCAATTTATTATGCTCAGATGGAAGGAAAGTATCACATTTTCTGTCCTTCCATGTTCCAAGCACTGTTCTGGGGCAAGATCTTTGTGATCTTGACCAATTACCTGGAGAGATGAGGTCAGTTCCTCATTTTTCAGATGTGGACTTTATACTAAAATGACAGCTCCTCCTTCACAGAGCTCTAGGACCTGAACTCAAATCTCTTAAGTCTCAGCCCTCTCTAGACCACAGCTTACTTCTGGATATTCGTCCTCTCTTGCTTTATCCAGAAATAGAAGGGAGCAATGAAGGGAAGAAGGGAAGGAAGGAGATAAGAGGGGCTGGGGGAGGGGGATGAAGAGAGCTTCCAGTTATAAACCAAGCCAAGTCATGACCCAAATCTTCCACCATAAACTGAATAAATCTCTTAAATTTCAGTGGGATTGGGTCTCTTGTAGAAAGAGCTGAACTTGTGTGTACGTGCAGGGGGTGAGGGGTGGGTTGCTGACCTAAAGGGATGGGCAGGAATGCATTGGCTCTCTGAACCAATATTTGTTGTTTCCAAATGTTGCCTCATTTACAAAGAAGCAAAGCAAACAAAGAACTTCTGTCTGGTTGAACCAGTCCCTCTCTGCCTTCCCCCTCATTGCTTTCTGCCTAACACCAAGGCTTCTCCTCTGAAAGACCTGAGTCTGGATCTTTGGTAAGGTGCGATCAGTAGCCTGAGAACTGATGCTCATAGACCCACTATCCCACAGACCACTGCTCAGGGGGAGTGCGATGAGAGGTGAGAACCAAGGGTACTGTCCTTCTAGAAAAATGTCAGTCCATTTAAATGCCACACACCACCAGCTCTCTCTGTCTCAGTCCTATCCCTCAGAAGTCCCTGGACAAGGGAAGATTCTCAGGCTCCCATTCTTTTCCCAGAGGAGTCCACAAAAATATCCTTTTCACAAATAGTCCAGGGCTAGACAGCTTCACTAACGAATTCTACCAAACGTTTAAAAAGAATTATAACAATCTTACACATACTTTCCCAGGTAATAGAAAAAAAGGAGCACTCCCTGACTAATTTTTGAGGCCGGTAAGTATAGTTTGAAAGCAAAAACCATCAAGGACGTGATATAAAAATATAAAATATAAATATATAAATATAAAATATAAAAAGAAAGTAACTTTATGAACATGGATGTAAAAATTCCAAGCAAAATGTTAGCAAATTATACCCAGCAATATCTAAAAAGGATACTAAATCATTAGCAAGTTGGATTTATTCCAGGAATGCAAGTTATCTTTTGAAAAATCAATCAGTATAATTGGTCACATTAACAGAATAAAGGAGGAAAATTATATAACCATATCAGTCAGTATAGGAACAGCATTTGGTAAAATTCAGCAACCATTCTTTTTAAAACCTCTTGGCAGATTCTTCCTAGGAAACATGTTTAATCCAATTGTGTGTGTGTGTAATATATATGAATAAAGAAATGTTCTCTTTATATATATGAAATCTTCATACTCAGTGGTAGAGTGGTGAATGAAAGCTTCCCCTTTGAGATCAAGAAAAAGTTCTACTCTATCATTTCTATTGAACATTTTACTTGTGGACCTTGCCAATCCAGTCATGTACAGAAAAGATAAAATATGTAAAAGAATTGAAGAGAAAAAATAAAATTCATTTTCTTCTCAGGTTTGCATTAGAAGGAACACAAAAGTGACTTGTCTCATTATCAATTCTGTTAATTTTGCTTGGTTAAAGTGGTGTCTGACAGATTTCTACACTGTAAATTTATTTTCCTCTTAATTAATGAGTAGTTTGTGGGAAAATATGTTGACACTATTTAATATTTTATTCCTCGTCAGACAGGCACTGCCTAGTTTCAGCATCCATTGAGGTTTCTTGCATTGATCAGTTATTACTATATTGATTGCCAAATAGCGATTTTCTGCTTATATCATTCTTTGTGCTTTTATCAATTGGCATTCTAAAGTAAACTAGTGCTTCCTGTTCTCCAATTATTTATATATTTCCTTTTATTTGTTTTTATCAGCATGGACTCGGGGTTTCCATCTTTCTCAGTGGGTTATAATCCTTTACTATCATTTTTTCCCAATTTTTTATTGTGGTAAAATACATATTACATAAAATTTATCATATTAACCATTTTTAAATGTGCAGTTCATTCATGTTGTTGTGTGACTGTAACTATCCATTTCCAGAACTTCTGTTATCTTGAAAAACTGGAACTCTATATCCAGTAAACAAAAATTCCTCATTTCTCTCTACCTCTAGCCCCTGGTAACCACACATTATTTTCTGGCTCTATGATTTTGACCACTCTAAGTTCCTCATTTAAGTGGAATCATACAACATTTCTCTTTTGTGATTATTTACTGTAGTGTCCACAATTCATACATGTTGTAACATATGTCAATAATGTTTCTTTCTTTTTTAAGGCTGAATAATGTTCCATTCTGTGTATTTACCATATTTATTTATTTATTCATCTATCAGTGAACACTGGGTTGCTTCCACATTTTAGCTGTTACAAATAATGTCTATAAACATGGGTGTGTAAATATCACTTCAAGACCTTGCTTTCAGTTCTTTTGAGTGTATACTCAGAAGTGGAATTTCTGGATCATGTAGTAATTCTTCTTTTTAAGTTTTTATTTAAATATCAATTAGTTAATGTACAGTGTCATATTAGTTTCAGGTCTACAATACAGGGATTCAACACTTCCATGGAACATCTGGTGCGCATCACACATGCACTCTTTAATCCCCATCACCTATTTCACCCATCCTCCTACCCACCTCCCCTCTGGCAACCATCAGCTTGTTCTCTGTAGTTAAGAGTCTGTTTCTTGGTTTGCCTTTCTCTCTCCCCCCACCCTTTGCTCATTTGTTTTATTTCTTAAATTCCACATATGAGTGAGATCACACAGTATTTGTCTTTTTCTGACTGACTTATTTCGCTAAGCATTATACTCTCTAGCTTCAACCATGCTGTTGCAAATGGCAAGATTTCATTCTTTTTAATGGTTGAGTAATATTCCATTGTATATATACACCACACCTTCCTTATCTATTGATCAGCTAATGGACACTTGGGCTGGTTCCATACTTTGGCCATTGTAGATAATGCTGCTATAAATATCAGGGTGTTGTATCCCTTTGAATTACCAGTATTTTTGTATTCTTTGGGTCAATACCTAGTAGTGCAATTGCTGGATCATAGGGTAGTTTTATTTTTAAATTTTTGAGGTGCCTCCATAGTGTTTTCCACAGCAGTTGCAGTTTACACTCCTACCAACAGTGCAAGGAGGTTCCCTTTTCTCCACATCCTCACCAGCACCTGTTGTTTCTTGTTTTTTATTTTAGCCATTCTGACAGGTGTGAGAGATGCAATGAGATATTGCAGGTTTTTTTTTTTTAAGAAAGATTTTTTTAAAAGATTTTATTTATGTGTTTGACAGAGATCACAAGTAGGCAGAGGCAGGCAGAGAGACAGGAGAAAGCAGACTCCCCGATGAGCAGAGAGCCCCATGCGGGGCTTGATCCCAGGACCCTGGGATCTTGACCTGGGCCAAAGGCAGAGGCTTTAACCCACTGAACCACCCAGGCACCCCTCATTGCAGTTTTGATTTGTATTTCACTGGTGATGAGTGATGTTGAGCATCTTTTCATATATCTGTCGGCCATCTGGGTTGACTTCTTTGGAGAGATGTCTATTCATGTCTTCTGCCCATTTTTAAACTAGATTATTTGTTTTTTGGGTGTTGACTTTTATAAGTTCTTTATGTATTTTTGGATACTAACTCTTTATCAGATATGTCATTTGCAAATATCTTCTTCCATTCTGTAAGTTGCCTTTTAGTTTTGTTGATTGTTCCCTTCTCTGTGGAGAAGTTTTTATTTTGATGTAGCCCCAATAGGTTATTTTTGCTTGTTTCCCTTGCCTCAGAAGACATATCTAGAAAGAAGTTGCTATGGCTGATGTCAAAGTAGTTACTATCTGTGTTCTCTTCTACGATTTTTATGGTTTCAAGTCTCACATTTAGGTCTTTAATCCATTTGGAATTTATTTTTGTGTATGATATAAGAAAGTGCTCCAGTTTCATTCTTTTGCAAGTTGCTGTCCAGTTTCCCAACACCATTGAGGATATGATAATTCTATGTTTAATTTTTTTGAGGAATCTCCCTACTGTTTTCTATAGTAGCTGTACCATTTTACACTCCCACAAATGGTACACAAGATTCTAATTTCTCCACACCCTTGCCAACATTTGTTACTTTCCAGGCTGTTGGGTTTTTTTTTTAAATAGTAGCCTTCCCAGTGGGTATGAGATAGAATCTCATTATAGATTTGATTTACATCTCCCTAATGATTAGTGATATTGAGCATCTTTTCATATGCCTATTGATCATTTGGATAATTTCTTTTCAGGGAAGTCTATTCAAGTCCTTTGCCCACTTTTGAACTGTTTATTTGTTTTCCTGTTGTTGAGTTTCAGGAGTTCTCTATATATTTTGGATATTAACCCCTTATCAGTTACCTGATATGCAAATATGTTTTCGCATTTGGTGGTTTGCCTTTCAATCTACTCATAGTGTCCTTTGTTGCACAAAAGTTTTAATTCTCATTAAGTTCAATTTGTCTATTTTTGCTTTTGTTGCATGTGTCTTAATGTCATATCAAAGAAATCATTGCCAAATCCAATATCATAAAGTTTCTGCCCTATGTTTTCTTCTAAGATTTTTTTTCTTTTAGGCCTTAGGTTTAGGTCTTTTTTTTTTTAATTTATTTGACAGACAGAGATCACAAGTAGGCAGAGAGGCAGGCGGGGGTGGGGTGGGGGGGTGGGGAAGCAGGCTCCCTGCTGAGCAGAGAGCCCAATGCGGGCTCGATCCCAGGACACTGAGATCATGACCGGAGCTGAAGGCAGAGGCTTTAACCCATTGAGCCACCAGGCACCCCAAGTTTAGGTCTTTAAATAATTTTTAGTTAATTTTTGTATATGATATTGAGTGAGAATCCAACTTCATTCTCTTATGTCTTTGTATCTGGTTTTCCCAGTCCAGTTTATTGAAAAGACTATCTTTTTTGAATGTCCTTAGCTCCCTTGTGGAAAATAATTTAACCATATATGCAAGTGTTTATTTCTGGGCTCTCTATTCTATTCCATTGGTCTATGCATCTGTCTTCATGCCAGTACCATACTCTCAGTATCTGTAACGTATGGTAAGTCTTGAAATCAGGAAGTCTGAGTACTCCGCCTTTGTTCTGTCAAGAGATTTTAACTATTCAGGATCATTTGAGATTCCATCTGAATTTTAAGATTTTTTTCTATTTATGAAAAAAAGTTGGGATTTTGGTAACATTTAATCTGTAAAATGTTTGGGGTAGTATTTACACCACAACAATATTGTGATGTAAGTCTTCTTCTTCTATTAAGTCTTCTATTCCATAAACATGGGATGTCTTCACATTTATTTATGTGTTCTCTGATTTCTTTCAGCAATATTTTGTAGTTTTCATTGTACGAGTCTTTCACCTCTTTGGTTAAAATAATTCCTAAGCATCTTTGTGATACTATCATGAATGGAATTGTTTTTCTTAAATTCCTTTTTGGACTGTTCATTGTTAGTGTATAGAAAACTGATTTTTGTTTGTTGATTTTATATCCTACTATTTTGCTGAATTTGTTAATTCTAACAAAGTTTTTTGGGGAGAATCATTAGGGTTTTCTACATATAAGATTATGTCATCTGCCAACAGAGATAATTTTACTTTGTCCAGTTTGGTGCATTTTTTTTTCTTTCCTAATTGTTCAGGATGGAACTTCCAGTACTGTGTCGAACAAAAGAGGTGAAAGTGAACTTCTTTGCCTTGTTCCTTTTTTTTTTTTTTTCAGAGGAAAAGTTTTCAGTCTCCCACCATTGAATATGATTTCTGCTTTGGGTTTTTCATATATGGCTTTTGCTGTATTGAGGTAGTTCCCTTCCATTCCTAGTTTGTTGAATGATTTTTTTTTTGTCATGAAAGACTGTTGGATTTTATCAAATGCTTTTTCTATGTCAATTTAGATTATCATGTGGGGGTTTTCTGCCATTCTGTTAATGTGTATTACAGTATTGGTTTTCATATGTAGAACCATCTTTGCATTCCAGAAATAAATCCCACTTGGTCATGGTGTATAATATGCTGCTGAATCCAGTTTGCTAGTATTTTGTTGAGGATTTATTAATCAATATTCACAGTGATATTGGTCTCTAGTTTTCTTTTCCTGCAGCGTCCTTGTCTGGCTTTATATCATAGAATAAGTATGATAGCATATAATAAGCCTCAGAATAAGTTAGAAAGTGTTCTTTCCTTTTAAATTTTTTGGAAAAGTTTAAGAAGGATTGGTGTTGGTTCTTTAAATGTATGGTAGAATTCACCAGTCAAGACATCAGATCCAGGGCTTTTTGATGGTGGAAGATTTTTTAAAGATTTTATTTATTTGACAGACGGAGATCACAAGTAGGCAGAGAGGCAGACAGAGAGAGAGGGGGAAGCAGGCTCCCTGCGGAGCAGAGAGCCAGATGCGGGGCTTGATCCCATGACCCTGGGATCAGGACCTGAGCCGAAGGCAGAGGCTTTAACCCACTGAGCCACCCAGGTGCCCCGATGGTGGAAGATTTTTAAATACTGACTCAATCTCCTTACTAAATAAATGTCTATTCCAGTGTTCTATTTCTTCATGATATAGTCTTTTAAAAAAATATTTTATTTAGGGACGCCTGGGTGGCTCAGTTGGTTGGACGACTGCCTTCGGCTCAGGTCATGATCCCGGAGTCCCGGAATCGAGTCCCGCATCGGGCTCCCAGCTCCACGAGGAGTCTGCTTCTCCCTCTGACCTTCTCCTTGCTCATGCTCTCCCTCACTGTCTCTCTCTCAAATAAATAAATAAAACCTTTAAAAAAAAGATTCTTTAAAAAAATATTTTATTTATTTATTTGACAGAGAGAGAGAGATCACAAGCAGGCAGAGAGGCAGGCAGAGAGAGAGGGGGAAGCAGGCTCCCTGCTGAGCAGAGAGCCCAATGCAGGGCTCAATCCCAGGACCCTGAGATCATGACTTGAACCGAAGGCAGAGGCTTAACCCTCGAGCCACCCAGGCACCCCATTCATGATATAATGTTTGTTTTTTTTTACAAAAAGATTTTATGTATTTATTTGAGGGAGAGAGCACAAGAGAGAGTATGAGAGAGGAGAAGTTCAGAGGGAGAAGCAGACTCCCCATGGAGTTGGGAACCCGACGTGGGACTCGATCCCGGAACTCCAGGATCATGACCTGAGCGGAAGGCAGTCGCTCCACCAACTGAGCTGCCCAGACATCCCATGATATAGTCTTGATAGGTTTTGTGTTTCTTGGAATTTGTCCATCTCATCTAGATTATCCAATTTGTTGACATGCTATTATTCATAATAATCTCATAATCATTTTTATTTCTATAAAATCAGTAATGTTCCTCCTTTCATTTCTGATTTTAGTAATTTGAGACTTCTTTCTGTTGTACTCAGTCAGCCAAGCTAAAGGTTTGCAATTTTGTGGATCGTTTCAAAGAACAACTTTAGGGTTCATTGATTTTCTCTAGTTTTTCTATTCTATTCTCTATTTCAGTCATTTCTACCATAGTCTTTGGTATTTCCTTCCTTTTACCAACTGAGGTTAGTTTGCTATTCTTTTTTCTAGTTCCTTAAGTTGTGAAACTAGGCTGTTGATTTGAGATCTTTTCATCGTTTTAAATGTGTTTATAGGTATAAATTTCCCCCTTAGGACTGCTTTTGCTGTGTCCCACATTGTGTTGTGTTTTCATTTCGTTCATACCTAAGTATTTTCCAGTTTCACTTGCGATTTTTTCTTTGATCCATAGATTGTTTAACAATGTATTGTTTAACTTCCACAGATTTGTGAATTTTCCAGTTTTCTTTTGGCTATTCGTTTGTGACTTCATCCTATTGCGGTCGCAGAAGAATCCTGGTATCATATCTATCTTTTAAAATCTTTGAGGCCTAGTATATGGCTTAACATATGGTCTGCCCTGGAAAATATCCCATGCACACTTGAGAAAAAATTGTATTCTGTTGTTATTGGGTAGAGTATTCCGTACATGTCCCTTTGGTTTAATGAGTTGTTCAAGTCCTCTATTTCCACACTTATTTTCTGCCTGGTTGTTCTGTCCATTATTGAGAGTGTGGTATTGACATCTCCAACTATTATTATAGAACTATTTCTGGAGCACCTGGGAGGCTGACTCTGGCCTTCAGCTCAGGTCATGATCTTGAGGTCTTGGGATTGAACCCTGCATCAGACTGCATGCTCAGTAGGGAGCCTGCTTAAGGAGTCTCTCTCCCTCTCTCTCTGCCCCTCCCCTCACTCTCTTTCTTGCAAATAAATAAACAAGTCTTTTAAAAAATAAAAATTAAATAAAAAATTTAAAAAGAACTATTTCTCACTTCAATCCCATCAATTTTTACTTCATATATTTTGATGGTCTGTTATCAGGTATATAAATGTTCATAAATGTTATATATTCTTTTGGTATTGAAATTTTTATTAATATAAAATGTCCTTATTTGCCTCTTGAAAACTTTTTTTTATTTAAAATCTACTTTATCTGATATTACAGTCAGTGCTTCTCCCTTTTGGAATATCTTTTCCATCCTTTAATTTTCAATCTGTTTGTGTCTTTGTATCAAAGTAAGTCTCTTGTCCAGTGTATAGTTCGGTAGTGTGTTTTTACCATTCTGCTAAGTTGTTTTTTGATTGAAGAGTAATTTATTTGCATTTAAAGTAATTACTGTGATAAGAAAGGACTTACTTCTGACATCATATTATTTATTTTCTATATACTATATAGCTTTTTTATTCCTCTTTTCCTGCATCACTATCTTCATTTGTGTGTAGATGATTTTTTTTTTTTTTTTTTTTGGTGGTGAAACATTTCAGTTCCCTTCTCATTTTCTTTTGGATATATCCTTTTGGCTATGCATAAATATAGCTATTTTCCTTATAGTTACCATGGAGATTACATTTAACACCCTAAAGTTATGACTCTTGTTTGAATTTATATGATCTCAAGTTCAAAAACATACAAAAACTGCTTTTTTACAGCTTTACTATCCACCCCTTTCAATTATTGATGTCATAAAATTACATCTTTATACATCCTGTGTCTAAAAACAAATGAGATCACCTGGGTGGCTCGGTCTGATAAGCAGCTGGCTCTTGATTTCAGCTCAGGTCAAGATCTCAGGGTCCTCAGATTAAGCCTGCGTTAGGCTCTGTGCTCAGCAGGCGGTCCGCTTAAAGATTCTCTGTCCCTCTGCCCCTCTCCCCACTTGTGTGCGTGCACACTCTCTCTCTAAAATAAGTAAATGGATCTTTAAAATAAATAAAATAAAAATGAGTGAATAATTGGTTTTTAATGCATTAGTTTCATATATATATATAGAAAACAAAATGTAAAGTTACAAATCATTTTTACAATACTAACTTTTATAATAATCCATTTATTTTCTTTTACTGTGATCTTTATTTCTGCATAATATTTCATGTTATCAGATGCCTGGGTGGCTCAGTCAGTTAAGCAGCAGCCTTCAGCTCAGGTCATGATCCCAGCATCCTGGGATTGAGTCCTGCATGGAGCTTCTGTCTCAGTGGAGAGTTTGCTTCTCCCTCTACCCCTCCCTCGTGCTCATGATCTCTCCCTCTCTCTCTCTCTCTCTCTCTAGTAAATAAAATCTTTAAACACACACACACACACACACACACACACACACACAAACACATTTCACGTTATCATCTAGTGTTCTTTGATCTCAACCTGCAGGACTCTTTTTTTTTTTAAGATTTTATTTATTTATTTGACAGACAGAGATTACAAGTAGGCAAGAGAGGCAGACAGGGAGAGAGGGGAGGAAGCAGGCTCTCTGAGGAGCAGAGAGCCCGATGCGGGGCTCGATCCCAGGATTCTGGGATCATGACCCGAGCCATGACCCAAGCCGAAAGCAGAGGCTTTAACCCACTGCACCACCCAGGTGCCCCATGCAGGACTCTTTTTAGCATTGCTTATACATCTAGTAGTAACAAACGTCCCAGCTGTTGTTTTTCTGGGAACGTCTTAATTTCTCCCTCATTTTTGAAGAACAATTTTGCTTTGGATGTAGGATTCTTGGTTGACAGTTTCTTTTTTTCTTTTAGCATTTAAATATATCAGCCCACTGCTTTCTGGCCTACAAAATTTTTGAAGATGAATTATTAATTTATTAATAATTAATCAATTATTTAATAAGATTAATTTTATCAAAGATCCTTGTATGTGATAAGTCGCTTACCTCTTGATGTATTCAAGATTCTCTTCTTATCTTTGGCTTTTAACAGTTTGGTTATTATATGTCTTGTTAGGGGGTCCCTCCTTGGTGTTCATTGAGCTTCTAGGATATTTATATTTATGTACTTCATCAAATTTGGGACACTTTTGGTAATTACTTCTTCAAATACTTTTTCTACTCCTTTTTCCTTTCCTTCTGTGGCTCCCACAATGCATATATTGTTCTGTGTTTGATGTCCTACAGGTCCCTTAGGCTCTGTTCATTTTTCTTCCATTTATATTCTTTCTGTTCCACAGACGCTATAACTTCAATTTTCCTATCTTTCAGTTCACTGATTCTTTCTTCTGCCTGTTCAAATATGTCTTTGGATCCCTCTAGTGAATTTTTACTTAAGTTATTGTACTTTTTTAGCTTCAAAATTTCTCTTTTGTTTCTTTTTAAGTTTTCTGTCTTTTTATTGATATTTCTACTTTGTTTATATATTGTTTGCTCGACTTTCTCCGCATCTTTTAGTTCCTTGAACATTTTTAGGATAGTTGTTATAAAGTTTTTGTGTGGTAGATCCATCATCAGGTCCTTTTCAAGAACAGTTTCTGTCGGGTTTTTTTTTTCCTTTAAATAGGCTATACTTTCCTTTTTCATGGTATGCCTTGTGATTTTGTTGTTGTTGTTGAAAACTGGACATTGGAATCTAATAATGTAGTAACTCTGGAAATAAAATTCTCCTTCTTCCCCAGTGTTTTCAGGTGGTTTTTTTTTTTTTTTTGGTTTGTTTGTTTTTTATTGCTGTAGGCTGTTTCTGTACCAAGTATCAGATATAAGTGAAAACTTATGGTCTTTTTTGATCCTACTTCTTTCTCTGGGTTTGTGCAGTAACTTTCTAATTTCTCCAGAACATATCATTGCTTTTGGATGCTCTAGTATTAAATGTATGGCTCTCAAAAGGGAGAAAAAGAGAAATATGAAAGGGGGGGAAGGTGTTAGCTCTTCAAATTCTCTGGACGTCACTCGGAGGAGGAAAGACTTGCAACAATGAAAGGAGGTGAAATAACAAAGTATTCCCTCCTCTGTATCTTCACCTCCATGTTTAGAAGCAACAACCAGTGACCATAATATTTGCATGACAGGATCCTTATTGCCCACTCTGGCACCCATAACTGTATGCTAGGTTCTCTGAAATATGGCAAAGCTGCCTGATGCAGGGTGGGAAGAAGGGAACGGGTATCCAAGGTAAGAACTGAAATTAATGGCAATTTATCTTCCTTCCAAGACTTCTCCTAGATGTTGGAAGCCTTCAGTAGCCTCCATAATTCCAAAGTAGCTACATCAAACAGATCTTACCAATATAATCATTGTCTGAGTAGGGAGATAGTTTCCTGGTGCTTTCTCGTCTGCCATCTTCCCAGAATCTTCCTCCTCATTTATTTTTATGTTCAAATTGTAAATTTGGCCACTGGGTGGCCCTTCAAGCTTCTTCCTGAGTAATTTCGCAAACCCCATTATTTTTTAAGCACTTCACTTTCTGGAAGATTAAGACATCTGGGCCTAACTTGTAGTTTCCACACCAGCCTAGAATCTCTGTTTATGGAATCTTATTTCTCTAAGAAACTTTATCCTTTTAGTATAGAATGGTATTTAAGAACCAAAATCTGGGTGCTATGGTAACTGCTTTGGAAAGAAATTGATACTAAGATCTTTCAACAGATAGCTAGGAATACACACACACACACACACACACACACACACACACAATAACATACATCTACATCTATTTCCCTCTTTCCTTCTCTCGCTCTCTCCAACCATGAATTCATACTGATTCCTCCAATTCCAATTGAACACCACAGCAAATCTTCTAGTTTTCTTCCTCTCCATATTTGCAGCTTCCTTCTCTGACAGAGAGAAACCTGGATCCCAATATTGTCAATATTCTTAGTTCTTTGCTCACTTCCTCTGGACATAATCAATCTTCTGACCTCCAGCTGCCTCTTTCCCCCAGACTCTCAGGCTCTACTACCTCTGGCCACCTCAAGGACAGGAAAGGGTAGAGAACAAAGATATATTTTTAAACTGAAGAAAAGAACAAAAAAAAAAAAAGAAGGAAAGAGAGAAATGTAGGGAAAAGGAAGAGCAAAAGGGGAGCCTTTTTATCTGTCTCCATGCTCACATGGTATACTGTGAAGGGCAGATATTAGGATGTTTTGTAGACTAAGGAGTAACTGAGCAAAAGTGGTCAGCATCATTCAATGTTACAAAGCTCTGGGCTTCTTTTTCGAATTCAGTCATTCTTCTATAATATACTGGGAAAGACTGCAGACAGTCCTCATTTCAAAATCTAGAGATATCCATTCTTCAAGCAAAAGAACGTCCCAAGAAAACCCTTTCCTTGTCAGTATAATGTTCAACCTAAACCAGCTGTACCTGACCTCTAGGTCAACAGGTGCAGAGGCTACTGACCCTGGAGCTGAGTAGACTCTGGAAACTTTCATGTGTAAAGGAACAAAAGTCACTGGTCAAAGGTAGGCATTCAGGGAAAGCTGGTCTTCTCTAGCATGCCATTTGTAGGACACCTGGACAGGCTTGGCAAAGATGGGAACAGGGTTAGAGGTCAGGGCCAGGGGCATAGATTAGAGCTCCATAACAGGGCTGGTTTCAGGCAAAATTGTGAAACAGGTAACAGATTACAGAAACTCCTTCAGTCCCCACTCCAGAAGCTCCTCTAGCAATTGACTTCTTCCTGATCACAAAGAGGGATACTAGGGAGTAGGGAGAAAGGGTGCAAAATTTTGAAAACACGGTATAAAGTGGGCCAGGACACTAGAATGTCAAGGAGTCTGGATTTTAAATAAGGGAAGGATCTCAGGTATAGGAATCTGTTCCTAGAAGTGGAGTTTATTTCCAGATTTGTATTTGGAAATCATCTACCCAGTGCAAAGCAAGAATGTAGTGGTGATAAAAGTAGCATTGGATAGTGATAGAAGTAAGCATGAGAAATGATCACAACTGCAAAGATTAGAACAAGAAAAGAACATGGCCCCTGGTGCTCCCTGACTGGGAACAGCACTAAAACTAGTGTGGTTTGGTCATTTACTTTATACATTCACTTCTATAGAATAAGGCTTTTAGTTATTCAGTGAATTAGGCAAGTTACATAACTCTCAGTGCCTCAGTTTCCCATCTAGAAAATGGGAATTATTATACCTACTTCATAGACTTGTTATGAGAACTGAATTCCCAATTAAAGTAAATCACCTAGTACAGTACCCAGAACATTATTCTCCTTCTTAGTAAGTCCTGTGTACACAGCACTGTGATCCCAGACCCTCAGGTCACATCACATCAGGGAATCCTAGGTGCTTGTGGACCTCTAGATCCTAAACAATGTATCATAGACAATATACCAGGCAGAGCCTGGCAGCTTTTTTTTAATCTATAAAACTGGTATACAGACACAAGGATGCTGTGTGCTCCTTTTATTTACCTGTCCATTCTTGAGGGCAGGTACTAAGTATTTTCATGTGTAGTCCATGGAATAAAACGGGTATGAAATTGTAGTCAGAAATTCCTAGGTTTAAATCATAGACCACTTAGAACTTACATGATGTTCGAGAAGTTACTCATCTTTTCCTAGACTTTGTTTTCTCATTAGTAGAAGAATATGAGGGATGCCTGGATGGCTCAGTCAGTTAAGTGTCTGCCTTTGGCTCAGGTCATGATCCTGGGGTCTTAGGATCAAGTCCCTCATTGGGCCTCTTGCTCAGTGGGGAGCCAGCTTCTCCCTCTGCCTGCTGCCCCCCATGCTCTCTCTCTCTCTCTTTCTGACAAATAAATAAATTTAAAAATTTTTAAAAAGAATATGAATACCTATCTTCTAAGGCCATTTTGAAGACTACTCACTGTGCTATTAAAATGCTGGCCCTGCCAGTAGATAGCAATGACTATCATTATTACAAAACAGCTAGTATGGACTAAGTACACAACATGATCAGTGACTTAATGAAGTGACCCCAGATAATTTTTTAATGGCTTTGCCTATTGCTGATGGGCCCTTTGGCAAAACTGTGCGAGATCATTGAATACAATGACTTCATTTTACAGAGAGAAAAACTGAGGCCCAGCCAGAGGACATAACTGGTAGGGTGGCCAGCAGGGCAGGTAAAGCTAGAACCTATTTTGCACTCAACATCCTGTGGTATCCCCCATCATCCTGTAACTCATTCATATTTTCTTCCAAGGTTATTTAGGTATTTCATTTCCCATTGCTTTTTCACCGGGAGAAACCCAGTCCTGAGATCTTCAGGTGGGCCCATGAAAAGTGGCTGGTTAAGCTGAGCATAGTCTAATACTTGTGGGGCAAAACAAACAGATCACTGGTCCCTCTGCTGCCCCACTGCAAACGCCACTGTTTGATGTCCCTGCTCTCCGTGGGAAGAGAAGAGCAAAGTTCACCTGTTTTCCCAGATGTTCCAAAGTAAACCTCTGGCTTATACAGATCTGTAAAGAATTGGTGTCAACTGTTAGATTCTACAATTGAATGATTTCAATCTTTTAATTTTTCTAAATATTCCCACAGATAGGCCTTATTCATAAATATGTACAACTTGTCTATGTGTACAATTTAGTAAGACTAATTAGCCCCCTAGGGTAGCATCTGCCTGAAAACAGGTTAACTAGCCTCTATCCTCACTCCTTCACTCCAGAGGAAAGTGATATGAGGTCACAGAAAAATCACTGTACTAGAGCTATAAATACACAAAAATTGTAGGTCAAGTACTGTGTGTGTGTGTGTGTGTGTGTGTGTGTGTGTGTGTGTTACTAAGGTTAGAGTCCTAGGATTTTATTACATCTGAAATGGGTCCAGTGGTATCCTCAATATGTTGAAATGTGAAACATTAATTATATGCTCTGGTCTTCTTTCCAAGTTCTTAAAATTCAGAGAAAGTAGATGTAGGGTACATGACAACTCTTCCCCAGTGCCAGTGAAAGGTCTCTGCTGGACCAGGATCTTTGGGCTCCTGCCTTATGCCACTGAAGATTACCCAGAGATTTGGTCTTCTGGTGGGGGAAAATTAGCAGCAGAAATTCAAGCTACTCAGAGCCAACAGTCTCTGAGGCTTTGGGCAAAAGAGCCTGAGGACTTTGTAGCAGGTGAAACTCCAGGAGTCTTCCTGGAAGCACCAACATAAAAGATAAGCATGCAACTAGCTTCTGGGGGCAGCCTGCAGGGAGATGACCTAGGAGTAGATGTGAAAATACCTTTCCTAAGAGGGACCAAAGGATCTGGAACAATCTGGTTCTATAAGTGGAATCAAAATTGCACAGAAAAGGCATAACAAGGATAAAGGAACAAACAAGATCTAGACCAAAGTAGAGAAGGGAATAAAACCAAGAAACCAGAGAAAGTGAACTACTTTTAAAATACTTTTAATATTTTAAAAATATTTTAAAATAATGCACAAAATGACAGATAAGGGAGATCTCTGAAGTAAGAAACCCTTGCCTAAAAACACCCTTATTCTAAAAGTCCAGAAAAGCAAATTTCACCTAAAGTTGAACAGAAAGTACCATAGTCAAGTACCATACAAAATTAGTACAAGGAAAAATAACATGTCTACAGACAATGAAATTTGGCCAGAAAGATTTGCCTACAAAATAGCTAAAATCTGTGATCTATACAAAGGAATGAAAAGAACTGGAAATAATGAAGATGTGGGTAGATAGTACAGATTTCTTTTCATCATTTAAAAATTTCATTAAAAGATAATTGATACTTGATATAAAAATAATAAAAATTATTTTCAAGTTTCTAATATATGCAGAGGTAAAATATATGATTGTAAGAACACAAGAATAAAAGAGGGAAATTAATGGGGGTAGTGCAGTCAGCTTGAGCTGGCTTGCAAAAGCTGATTATATATATTTTTTCTAAACTCTGAATTCACTGACATCACTTTGGTAGCTTGAAATCATCCATATAAAACTATTTACTTCATGAAATTGGTAAATGATATAAATCAGGACCTTTTTTTTTTTTTTTAACCTTAAAGACCTGCTTCTTAAAAGTTTATCCAGAAATCACTGACAAAAGTGGAACTATAATATTACAGGATCTTACATTATTCACAAAGTGATATGACATTATTTTAAATTTATTTTTTATTGAAGTATAATTAACATACAGTGTTATATTAGTTTTGGATGTATAATAGAATGACTCAACAGTTCTGTACATGAGTCAGTGCTCATCAGGATAAGTGTATTCTTAATCCCCTTCATCTGTTTCACCCTTTCCCCCACCCGCATCCTCTCTGGCAACCATCAGTTTGTTTTCTGTATCTAAGATTCTGGTTTTTTGTCTGTTTTTTCTTCTTTGTTTGTTCATTTGTTCATTGTTTCTAAAATCCGCATATGAGTTAAATCATATGGTGTTCATCTTCTCTGACTGACTTATTGTACTTAACATTATACTCTCTAGGTCAGTCAATGTTGCTGCAAATGGCAACATCTCATTCTTTATTTAGAGCTGAGTAATACTCCATTATACACATACACACACACCATACTTTCTCTTCCACTTATCTATCAATTAACACTTGGGTTGCTTCCATATCTTGGCTATTGCAATAAACATAGGATTGCCTCTATTCTTTCAAATTAAAATTTTTATTTTCTTTTGGTAAATACCCAATAGTAGAATTACTAGATCATATGGTAATTTTGTTTTTAATCTTTTGAGGAACCTCCATACTGTTTTCCACAGTGACTGCAACAATTTGCATTCCCATTAGCAGTACATGAAGGGGTCCTTTTTTTCCACAGCCTCGCCAAAACGTGTTATTTCTTGTCTTTTTAATTTTGGCCATTCTGACAGGTGTGAAGTAATACCTCACTGTGGTTTTGATTTGCATTTCCTTGATGATTAGTGATGTTGAGCATATTTTCATGTGTCTATTGGTCATTTGTATGTTTTTTGGAAAAATTTCTAATCATGTTTTATGCCTATTTTTAATTGGATTATTTGGAGGGGGGTGGTGTTAGATTATTTTGTTTTAAAGATGGTTTCCTTTGCCATGCAAAACCCTTTTATTTTGTGTAGTCCCGATAGTTTATTTTTGCTCTCATTGCCCTTGCCTGAGGAGCCATATCTAGAAAAATGTTTCTATAGCCAATGTCAAATAAATTACTGCCTATGTTTTCTTCTAGAAGTTTTATGATTTCAGGTTTCATATTTAAGTCTTTAATCTATTTTGAGCTTATTTTTGTGTATGGTGTAAGAAAATGGTCCAGTTTCATTTTTTTGCTTGTAGCTGTCCATTTTTCCCAGCATCATTTATTAAAGAGGCTGTCTTTTCTACATTGTATGTTCTTGCCTCTTTCTTCATGGATAGATTAACCATTAAGTGTGGGTTTTTTGGGGGGGCTCTCTATTTTGTTTTATTGGTCTATGTGTCTATTTTTGTGCCAATGTCATACTGTTTTGATTATTACAGCTTCGTAATGTAACTTCAAGTCTGGAATTGTGATACCTTCAGCTTTGTTCTTCTTTCTCAAGATTGCTTTGGCTATTCAGGGTCTTTTGTGGTTCCATACAAATTTTAGTATTATTTGTTCTAGTTCTGTGAAAAAATGTCATTGATATTTTAATTGCATTAATCTATGGATAGTTTGGGGTAGTATTGACATTTTAACAATATTGTTTCTTCCAATCCAGGATCATGGACTATCTTTCCACTTGTTTGTGTCATCTTCAAGTTCTTTTATAGTTTTCAGAGTACAGGTCTTTTACCTCCTTAGTTAATTTTATTCCTAGGTATCTTATTATTCAGGATACAATTATATCGGGATACAATTATATATATTATTGTTTTCTTAGTTTCTATTTCTTCTGCTTCATTTTTATTGTGCAGAAATGCAACAGATTTCTGTGTATTAACTTTGTATCCTTATCTGACACTAGTTTTAAACTAAAGATAAGTATTGTAAACTTAGGAGAAGACATTAAAAATTTTTAAAATAGCTTAAAAGCAAAAGAGAAGGTAAAATGTAATAATAAATGTAATACTAAAATACTAAATACTAAAAATACTAAAAATATATATACTATATATATATACTAAATTAAAATACTAAAAATACTAAAAAACACTCAAGCCAATAGAAGGCAGAGAAGAGGAAGCAAGAAACAAAGAACAGAGGAAACAGAAAACAAATATTAATAATTACATTATATATAAATGAACCAAACACATCCTGTAAAAGGGTAGAGATTGTCACACTGAATTAAAAAAAAAAGACCCAACCATGTGCTCTTTATAAGAAACCCTCCTTAATATAAACAGATGGATTAAAGTAAAAGAATGGAAAACAAATATAAGCACACACCTGGCATAAGAAAGATGGAGTGATCATATTAATTCGAATAACATAGACTTAAGAAGTACTACCAGGGACAACAGGGACATTTCATAATGATGAAGCAGTCAACTCACTAAGAAATCTTGACATCCTGGGGACACCTGTGTGGCTCAGTCGGTTGGGTGTCTGCCTTTGGCTCAGGTCATGATCCCAGAGTCCTGGGATAAAGTCCCCAACACTGGACTCCTTGCTCTTTAGGGAGCCTGCTTCTCCCTCTCCCTCTGACTGCTGACCCCTGCTTGTTCTCTCTCTCTGTCTCATCAAGTAAATAAAATCTTTTAAAAAAAATAAGAAGAAGAAAGAAAGCCTAACACCCTAAATGTGTATGTACCTAACAGAACAAAAAATATACAGCAAAATCTGACTGAACTGGAAGGAGAAATGAGCAAATCCGTACTTAAAGTTGGGGATTTCAGTGCTCTTCTATCAGCAATTAATGCAAAAAAGTAGACAGAAAATGAGTCAAGATGGAGGGTTTGAACAATAACATTAACCAATTTGACCTAATTGCTATTTATAGAGCTACACTACATATTACAATCTACACATTATAGAACTACACCCCCCAAATACAAATTACATATTTTTTCCAAGTGTGCATGGAACAACCACCAAGATAAACCATCTAGTGGTCATTAAAAAAAAACAATAATTTAAGAGGATTGAAGCCATATAGAATATATTCTCTGACCACAAAGATATTAAATTAGGGGCGCCTGGGTGGCTCAGTGGGTTAAGCCTCTGCCTTCGGCTCAGGTCATGATCTCAGGGTCCTGAGATCGAGTCCCGCATCGGGCTCTCTGGTCGGCAGGGAGCCTGCTTCCTCTTCTCTCTCTCTCTCTCTCTGCCTGCATCTCTGCCTAATTATGATCTCTCTCTGTCAAATAAAATAAATAAAATCTTTAAAAAAAAGAAATTAAATTAGAAATCAGTAACAAAAGGATACCTAGAAAATCATCAAGTAGTTGGAAATTAAAAATAACTTTTAAATAACCAACTGATCCAAGAAGAAATCTTTGGAAAATTAGAAAAAAACTGTTACCTGAAGCTAAAGAAAATATAGAATACCAAAATTTGAGAGATGCAGCCCAAGTAGTACTTAGAAGGAAATTTATAATTTTAAATGTCTGTATTAAAAAGAAGATTGTTCTATATAACTGACCTAAACTTGTACCTTAAGAATCTAAGGGAAAAAAGCAAATTAAATGAAAAGTAAGTAGAAGAAAGGAAATAAGGGCAAAAACAGAAAATGAGGGCACCTGGGTGACTCAGTCAGTTAAGCATCTGCCTTCGACTCAGGTCATGATCCCAGGATCCTGGGATTGTGTCCCACATCAGGCTCCCTGCTCAGCTGGGAGTCTGCTTCTCCCTCTGCCTGCCCCTACACCCTGCTTATGATCTTTCTCTCTCTCTAGCATGCTTTCTCTCAAATAAAGTCCTTAAAAAAAAAACAACAGGGAACCTGGGTGGCTCAGTGGGTTAAAGCCTCTCCTTCAGCTCAGGTCATGATCTCAGGGTCCTGGGATCGAGCCCCACATTGGGCTCTCTGCTCAGTAGGGAGCCTGCTTCCAACTCTCTCTCTGCCTGCCTCTCTGCCTACTTGTGATCTGTCTGTCAAATAAATAAATAAATAAAATCTTTTAAAAATGACATAGAAAATGGGCAAATAGTGAATATTAAAAAAATTGTTCTTTGAAAAGTTTGATAAAGTTGATAAAGCTATAACTAGATTGATCAAGAAAAATGAATAGAGAAAACATGAATTACCACAATGGAAATTGGAAGAATAGATATCATTACATAACCTATAAATATTAAAAGATAGTAAGGAAATATTTTGGACAAGTTTATGGCAAAAATAGACAATTTAGATGAAATAGACAAATTCCTTGAAAAAGACAAATTTTACAACTCTAGATTTTCACTGGGTCTTCTTTAAGTCTTACACTTTTTTCTTTGTTAAATGTTTTATTTTCATTTAAATCCTTGGGAATGTTTATCACAACTATTTTAAAGTTCATTGCCTGTATCTGATAAAGGACTAGTATCCAAGACCTTCTCAAACTCAACACCCCCAAAAATGAATGATCCAGTTAAGAAATGGACAGAAGATATGAAAGGATATCTTTCCAAAGAAAATGTCCAGATGGCTAACAGACACATGAAAAGATGCTCAACATCACTCATCATCAGGAAATACAAATCAAAACCATGATAAGATACCATCTCACACCTGTCAGATAGCTAAAATAACAACACAAGAAACAGATATTGGCGAGGTTGTGAAGAAAGGGGAACCCTCTTGTACTGTTGGGAAGGCAAACTGGTACAGCCACTATGGAAAACAGTATGAAGCTCCCTCAAAAAGTTAAAAACAGAAATACCCTATGGTCCAGCAATTGCACTGCTAGGTATTTATCCAAAAGATACAAAAATACAGACTTAAGGGGGTACATGCACTCCAATGTATATAGCATTATCAACAATAACCAAAATATGGAAAGAGGCAAAATGTCCATCAACTGATGAATGGATAAAGAAGATGTGGTGTGTATATATATACACAGTGGAATATTATTCAGCCACCAAAAAGAATGAAATCTTGCCATTTGCAACAACATGGATGGACATAGAGTGTACTACCTAAGTGAAATAAGTCGGAGAAAAATACCATATGATTTCAGTCATATGTGGAATTTAAGAAACAAAACAGATGAATATATGGGAAGGGGGGGAAAGACAGAGAGAGAAACAAACCATAAGAGAACCAGAGAGAAGAAAACCATGGAGGGAGGTGGGTCGGGGATGGCCTAGATGGGTGAAGAGTATTAAGGAGGGCACTTATGATAAGCACTGGGTATTATATGTAAGTAACGAACCACTGAATCCTACTCCTGAAACCAATATTGCATTGTATATTAACTAACTAGAATTTAAACTAAAACTTTAAAAAATTTTTTTAAATCAAGTCCATTGTCTAAATACCATCATCTCTTTGATTTTTAGGTGTGTGGGTTTTTTAAAAAAAGGTTTTGTTTATTTATTTTGGGGGGGGCGGGAAGGGGCAGAGGAAATATCAAGTGGAATCTTAAGCAGTCTCTATGCTGAACATGAAGGCCGACACAGGGCTCCATCTCACAACCTTGAGGTGATGACCTGAGCCAGAATCATGAGTCTGGCACTTAACCAACTGAGCCACTCAGGAGACCCTCTAGGTGTGTGTGTGTGTGTGTGTGTGTGTGTGTGTTTAAAGATTTTATTTATTTATTTGTCAGAGAGAGAGAGAGAGAGAGAGAGAGCGCACAGGCAGGCAGAGTGGCAGGCAGAGAGAGAGAGGGAGAAGCAGGCTCCCTGCCAATCAAGGAGCCCGATGTGGGACTCGATCCCAGGACGCTGGGATCATGACCTGAGCCAAAGACAGCTGCTTAACCATCTGAGCTACCCAGGCGTCCCCCCTCTAGGTGTGTTTTTATTGGTTGATTTTTCTTCTGACTCTGAGTCACATTTTATACTTCTTTGCATATCTGGTAATTTTTGCATTTGATGCTGGATATTACATAAGCTACATTTCTGAATATTTAGATTTCGTTGGCTTCCTTTAATGTGTATTGAGACTTATTTTAGAAGGCATTTAAGTTACTTACAGATCAGCTGGTCCTACCAAATCTAGTTTCACTCTCAGGGCAGGTATAGAGCCGCCCTTAGCCTACAGCTACTTTATTTATCCTCACATCTAAGGTCTGACCTTCCGTGAAATCCTTAGGTGTTCAATTAGATCTCTTCACTCTGGTTTTAGTAGGAGCACAAATGATTCCTAGCTCTGTGTGGGAGCTGGGAATTGTTCAGCTTGCAGGTCTCTCACAGTTATTTTTTGTCCAGTCCTACAGATTTCAATTTCATTCTACACTCATGCAGATTAGTATTTCACCAAACATTCAAGGGGACTCTTCTAGAGATGTCTTCTGTATACAAACTCCAGTCATCTTGCTTCTCTCCAAGCTCTTACCTGTTTCGTCAACTCAATGTGACAGGCTTTCTTGGGTTCCCCCTCCCTGTGCCATCATCTGGATATTTCCTCCAGGTAAAAAGTAGGGTCATCAATGGAACAGAGTAGAGAGCCCAGATATGGACCCTCAACTCTATGGTCAAATAATTTTCGACAAAGCAGGAAAAAATATACAGTGGGAAAAAAAGTCTCTTCAATAAATGGTGCTGGGAAAATTGGACAGCTATATGTAGAAGAATGAAACTCAACCATTCTCTTACACTGTACACAAAGATAAACTCGAAATGGATAAAGGACCTCAATGTGAGACAGGAATCCATCAGAATCCTAGAGGAGAACATAGGCAGTAACCTCTTTGATATCAGCCACAGCAACTTCTTTCAAG
>PISX010022878.1:0-30872 GCA_004024625.1 Mellivora capensis
AAGCCTCTCTGCCTTCAGCTCAGGTAATGATCCCAGTGTCCTGGGATCCAACCCCGCATCAGGCTCTCTGCTCAGCAGGGAGCCTGCTTCCCTTCCTCTCTCTCTACCTACCTGTGATCTCTGTCAAATAAATAAATAAAATCTTAAAAAAAAAACAACAAATGATGGAGTTGAGAATGCAATGAAATGACATATTCAAAATAATGAAGAAGTAACTGTTCTATTTAGGGGTGCCTGGTGGCTCAGTTTGTTAAGCATCTGCCTTAGGATCATGTCAGGATCCTAGGGTCCTGGGATTAAGCCCTGCCTCAGGCTCTCTGCTCAGTGGGGAGTCTGCTTCTTCCTCTCTCTGCTCCTCTGCCACTCATTCACGCTCTCTCTCTCTCTGTAGCTCCCTCAAATAAATGGTAAAATCTTTTTAAAATAGTTTTTTTAAGCATCTATGGATATTCTAAAGCAACAAAGAATAAGGGAATTTTTCTTAGGAGCTTTGCCTTACAAGAAATTCTAAAAAAAAAAAAAAAAAAAAAAAAAAAAAAAAATATATATATATATATATATATACATATATATATATATATATATATCAGGGTGAAGAAAAGGAAATAGTATCATGAGGTATCTACTCAGAGATATGCAAAACAATGGAAAAGGTAATATACGCATAAATTTTAATGACTATATAAAGGAATATATATTAACTGTGTTAAAAACAGACTTAAAATTTCAAAAAACAGTAATTGTACTGTTGGCTTTATAACATTTATGTAACAATAATAGCTGAAAGTAACAGGAATGAAGTAGGCTGTATCATAACAAAATATCTGGATTTTACTAGCATTATTCATATTAATCCAAGGTAGGTTTTGACAAGTTAACATGCATATTGTAATCCCTAGAGTTATCATCAAGAAAGAATTTAAAAGTTTAGGGATAAAACCAATGAAATAATTACAATATACATGGAAAAAATGTCTGTTCGACAACAACAACAAAAGAAGGAACAAAGAAAGAGGGAAAAAAGACATAAGACATATAAAAGACAAGAGGCAAAATGCCAGATATAAATATTACTTTGTCAATAATTACATTAAATGTTAGTGGATTAAACCTGCAAACTAAATGGTAGAAGTCATCAGAACAGATTAACTAAAACAAACAAACCAACAAATAAAAACGAAACAAAAGAAAAAATCCACAACTATTTGCTATCTAGAAGAGATACACTTTATGTTCAAAGACACAAATGGTTTGAAAGTAAAAGAGATTAAAAAGATAAAACATGAAATAGTAATCATAAGAGAGTTGAAAATGGCTGTATGAAAAACTTAACTCACATAAAATGTCCCTACAATGACAGACACTTGATAATGACAGAAATGATCTATCATAAGGGAAATAAATAATTATAAATATAAATACACCTAAAAATACAGCCCTAATAAATAGAAATACCTTGGAGATACTGTGGGTTTGATTTCAGATCACTGTAATAAAGTATGTCACAATAGAGTAAGTCAAATGAATTTTTTTGGTTTCCCAGGGCATATAAAAATTACAAGAATAACATCAAAGATCACTGATCACAGATCACCATACAAATAGAATAATAATAATAAAATTTGAAATATTTCAAGAATTACCAAAATGTGAACAGAAACATACAGTAAGCAAATACTGTTGGATAAATGGCATGATTGACTTGTTTAACACAGGATTGTCACAAATCTTCAATTCATAAAAATGCAGTATCTGTAAAGCACAATAAAGCAAAGCACAATTAAATGAAGTATGCCTGTACATGGAGTAACACTTCACAGAACTGAAAGAAGAAATAGACAATTCCACAAAAATTTTTGGGGACAAATAGATCATTTTTTCATAATTGAGAGAAAAACAAGATAAAAAATTAGCAAGGACAGAGAAGACTTGAGCAACAGTATTACACAGATTAACAAGTGAGATTTATAAAAACCTCTGCCAAAGAACAGCAGAATAGACATTCTTTTCAAGAGTACATGGAACATTCTCAAGATTTCTCAGATAAAACATATGGTAGGTAATACAACAAGTCTCAGTAAATTTTAAAGAATTAGGGTCACCTGGGTTGTGTAATCAGTTAGGTGTCCAACTCTTGGTTTCAGCTCAGATCATTATTTCATGGGTCATGAGATTGAGCCCTGCATCAGGCTCCCTGCTCAGTGGAGAATCTGCATGAGATTCTCTCCCTCTGTCCCCCTCCCCCACATGCTCTCTTTCTCAAATAAATGAAATAAATCTTTAAAAATTTTAAAAATTTAAAAAAAGAATTAAAATCACACAAAGTATGTTATCTGCTGCTGATAGAAATTAAGTTAGAATAAATAATCCAAATGTTGGAAATCCTCAAACATATGCAAATTAACCTAAATATTTTTAAAGACACATGAGTCAGAGAAAAAAAAATTATTAAGGAAAAATAGAATGATTTTGAACAATTACAAATTAAACATATTGTTTGTTAGATGAAGCTAAAACAATGCTTAGAGGATATTTGTAGTTTTAAACACCTATATTGAAAAGAATAAAGGTCTTAAACCAATAACTTAAGATTGCATTTTAGAAAACTAGAAAAAGAAGAGTAAACTGTACCTGAAGCAAGAAGAAAGAAGGAAATAATAAGGGTAAAAGCAGAAATCAAGACAGAGAAACAGTACAGTTGTTGAGAAAATAAAGGAAACCAAAGTTGGTTGTTTAAAAAGAAATTAACAAAATCAACAAACAGATTTTTTTGACAAGAAAAAGAAGACACACATTAACAAAATCAGGAAAGCTTGAAAGGGGAGACATCACTACCAACCCTACAGATACTAAGATTAAAAGGGAATACTATGAACAACTTTATACTAACAACTTTTAACTTAAATGAAAAGGAAACATTTCTAAAAAGATACAAAAAACCATGACTTAATGGAATTAGAAAATAAATGGTCATGTAATACCTACAACAACAAAAAATGCAATTAATGAGAAATCTCAGAACAGCTACCATCTGGTGTATTGCCAATTACTGAGGCAGAGAGACAACACTGCATGGGAATGGCAAAACCACTTAAAGACAAACAAAGGAGTATAGGGAAAAGGAGAGAGAAGCAACCAAGAAACAGACTCTTAACTGTAGAGAATAAACTGATGGTTAGCAGAGGAGAGGTGGGAAGGGATAGGTTAAATAGGTGTTGGAGATTAAGGAGTGCACTTGTTATGATGATCATTGGGTGTTGTATGTAAGTATTGAAGCACTAAATTGTATACCTGAAACTAATATTACACTGTATGTTAAACTGGAATTTAAACAAATAAATATTACACTGTATGTTAAACTGGAATTTAAATAAAAACTTAAACAAACAAAAAACTTCCCCAAAAGAAAAGTCCAAGCCCAGATGGCTTTCACTGGTGATTTCTAGTAAATATTTTAATACTAAATAATACTAAAAAAAAAAAAAAAAAAAGAATAAATAACACCAAACATTTGCAAATTCTTTCTGAAAATAAAGGTGAAAATTACAATTTCCAACTCATTCTGTGAAGCCAATATCCCTCTTAGAGATACAAAAATCTGAATTATTTATTACGACCAAGTGAGATTTATCTCGTATTGCAAATTTAGTCTAGCTTTCCAAAACTCAGTTATTGTAGTAAATGAAAACTAATAAAATGAAGGGAAAAAATGATTATCTCAATAGATGTATAAAAATGTATTTGGCAAAATTCAGCTATCATCCATGATAAGACTCACAACAAACTAGTAATAGAAAAGAACTTCTTCAACCTGATAAAGGGGCTGGGAATGGCATCAGGAACTGGTTGCATTCAGACAAGGGAGAACTCATTTGGGTGATAGAAATGTTCTCAAATTATATTCTGGTGATGGCTGCATAATTTTAAATATTTACAAAAACTCACTGAATTATACACTTAAAATGTATGCATTTATATTATGTAAATATTGTCTCAGTAAAACTATAAAGGTTAATAACCAGAAAGGGTAGATGGTAGGCAGATATAGATGAATCAAGTTAGCAATATACTAATAATTGATAAAGCTAGACTTTAGGTAATGGCAAGTTATTATAATATTCCTTCTATTTTTATATACATTTGAAACCTATCATAATAAAAAAAATTAAAAAAATCAAAGTGTCAGGGAAAAAAAGAAGCAACTGGGAGCTTGGGGAGGGACCTAGTATCATATGAAAACTCCCTTTGGGTGGTTCTGACATTCTTTCTTCCTCTCCTGTGGGAAGCACCTTTTTAAGCTTCTAGATGTTTTACATAGTTTTTCCTTTGCTTAGTGCATTTGACCCTAACATTTGGAGAGAGGAAGATAGACATTATTATTTCTGTTATGTTGATGAAGAAACCACAGCCCAAGGTGACAAAAATAGAAAGGGGTGAAGCTAAGGACAAAGTCTTAGTCCCAGTGCTCTGTCCAGTCCATTATGATGTTCCTTGCACTCCAGGCCTAGGACAAGTTTGGATCCAAACTAATTAGTATAGTAGATAAGAATTGTCTTCGGTGTCACCACAATTCCTCACCCCTCTGAGAACTCCTCTCCTGGTTTGGCCTCACTGACATCACTTAACCTAGCCCTATACTTCCCAACCCTCAACCCTCCCCCTGCCCACACACATGCACACCTTATTTTGATATTCCTTGAAAAGTAATCATTTTCAATTAGCACCCCATACTCTACATCTCTTCCATCTCACCTTCCTTACTCCACCAGTACCTTCTCTCTTAGTTCTTGGTTGAAAAGACTTAATGAAATATTCACTCCAAAAAATTATTAGATTAATACTACTCTTTTTTTTTAAGATTTTATTTATTTATTTGACAGACAGAGATTACAAGTAGGCAAGAGAGGCAGGCAGGGAGAGAGAGGAGGAAGCAGACTCTCCGTGGAGCAGAAAGCCCGATGTGGGGCTCGATCCCAGGACCCTGGGATCATGACCTGAGCCGAAAGCAGAGGCTTTAACCCACTGAGCCACCCAGGTGCCCCGAGATTAATACTACTTTTACCAGATTATTTACATTTAAAGAGGCCAACAAATATTTGTTCTACTAACACTTTAAGGTTCTATGTAATGTGGATAGGGAAGACACTTGAGGGTAAGGAAACAACTTACTGGACCCTGTGTATTACCTTCCAGCCCATACATTAGGCCACTTCCAACCTAGATCATAACTAATAAACACTGAGGATGATAAACAAATAATCATCAGCACAGTAAGCAAAATTCCCATTTATTCACAAGGGAAATAAGCCTCCAGTTTAGAGAAGATGAAAGTACTGTGGAGAGTCAGCTATAAATGGAGTCTGTGTGCACATAGAAGGGCATCAAGTAGCGAACAGAACTTGGAATTTGTCTAGTCTAAGGGGCCTTCTCCTCTCTTTGATGTGGGACTATTGAATAAACTTAAAGATCACTCTTAACTTCATCTGTGTCTCGGTGAATTAGAATATTGGATATTTGGTTTTAGATGGGTATTTTCCCCAGCATTCTCTCCACAATTCTTTCCATTTGAGTCTCTGCTATTTGATCTATTCTCATGAACACTTTGTTCCTTGAGGTCACCATGTTGCATTTAATAAGTGCATATTTATTTATTCATCCAAACTGCTAAGTGTCAACACTATTCTGGATGCATGAGAAATCATCAGCAAACAAAACAGAGGACGACCTTGACCTTGTGGAGGGATGCAAAGGTGAGGGAGACCGACAATGTAGTATAGAAAGTAAATTATGTAGAATGTTAGGAATTGGTGGATGCTAGGAAACATAACCAGTGCAAATGTCCTAAGATGAGAGCATACACAGGATTATGAGGGGTAATAAAGAGGTCCCTATTGCTGAAGCAGAGTGAATGGGATGGGTGTGTAGGGGGAAGAGCAATAGAAGATAAGGTTCATGATTAATGGGACCTGGTAGTCCTCTTTAAGGTATGACTACTTCTTTGAGTGTAGTGAGGAGCCAATTCAGGTTTTGAACAGAGGAGTGATGTGATCTTACTTATATTTTATGAGTCACTTTGGTTGCTATGTTGAGAATAGGGGATAAATGTAAAAGCAGAGAGATTAATTGTCTAGAAAAAACCAAGAGGTACTGAAAGAAACCAAGTGAGAAGAGATAGAGTGGTAATAAGTGGAGATGGGGAGAAGTTTCTTATTCTTGGTTTAGTGCATGTAGATTCAAGAGAATTTCTTTCATCAGTGAATAGGTCTATCTCCCTCATTACACTGGGAGTTTGGCATTCCTGAACACACAGTGTGTTCAATAAATGTGTGATTAATGAATCAAGAAATGAATGAATAAATGTTGGGCAGTTGTAGTCAATCTGGAACAGGGAATACAAAGCTCTTTCAAGACAGCAAGGATACAGTTAACTGTGGCCTCAAATTGATAATTGCTATAAAGAATAGCTATAATCATCTTTGAGGCTACTGGTAATTTTCATTTGAAAATATATGAAATAGATATTTCCAGAATAGAATTGGAGAGTTTTCTGCCTGAGAGTTGTCCTCAATAAATGCATAAAGTGAACCTTCCTTCATCCAGCTGTTGTGTGCAAACAACATACAATTTTGAACTGCTACTAAGTTCTTAAAATATGGTGAGTGGTTGACAGACCATAGCAATAGCCTTCTAACTCTTCCATCCCCAGGCTCCCTTGCTTTTGTTGATCTTCCGTACTACTTTCAGAGCATCCTTTCTAAAGCCTACTTCTGTTTAAAACCTTAAACAACTATTCATTGTCTTCTCACTTAAGAACAGTTTTCTCAGGCTTGGTATCCAAGACACTTCAAAATTTCTAGCTTTACATTATCTAACCATTACCTAAACTTGGGACAAGTATGCTTATTATTGACAGGAATTCAATGTTGTGTTCAGAGACAAATTCTGAAGATGAGCTATCTGCTGGTTCAAATCCCAGCTGAGAACAACAATTAATTTCTCTAGCCCCAGTGTCAGTCTCAGGGAAAATGGGATATAATAGTTTTACGTTATGTCTTTTGAGGATTTATTTAGATAACAAATGTAAATCCCACTGGACTGTAAGCTCCATGAGGGCAGAAACCAAATTTGTTATATTCCACACTGAAACTTAATGCCATGTCTACAGTAAACACTGAATATATATCCACGAGATAATTATATAATTGAGTGTCCACTATCTGCCTGGTACTTTTCTAAACTCTGAGGATACTATGATGGTTCTTATAAAGTTCACCTTCTGGTGATGGAAAAAAGACAATAAACAAATCCACAAGTAAATATACATATATACATTTGATTTTCATGTATTAATAAATGACATTTTAAAATTAAAATGGGGTGATACACAGAAACATCTGATTTTGTGGCCATGAAGAACTCTTTAAAGAGGTCACATAGGAAATGAGACCTAAATATTGGAAAACAAAAGTCATATAAAACTAGAGGAGGTGGGAATATTACATGTTGGGGAAATCTAAAGTGAACAGTCCCTGAGGCAAATGTGTTTCATGAGTAGAGAAAAGGCCAACACAGCTAGGTCACCATGGCAGTGGTCATGGTGAAGAGAATACAGATTGAGTTGACATTGATATCCAGGGAACTTTGGTTAAGATAAGAAGATGAAATTGTATTTTTAGTGTAATAGGAAGTTCCAGAACTCTTTAAGCAGAGGAATGACCACAGCTTCCCAGGAAACTGTGTAGAAAGTGGATTTTAGAAGATAAGACAGAAAGCAAGGAACTGCTTAAGAGCTCATATTGTAATCCATACAAGAGCTTTTGGTGGTTTGTCTTTGATTCAATGGAAATGAAGAAAAAGGAAAGATTCAGAAATACTTTGGAGGTAGAAACAAATGAGAGGGATCAAGGATAGTTCTATTCAGTGCCACATTATGTCTGTTTGTGGGCCCTTCCACCATGAAAATAATATTAAAAAATTTTATTTTATGACTGCATCGGTATAAAGACAAATGAAATCAGGATGAATTGCATTATTTTTCCTTCTGACTGTGAAAAAGAAATTAAAATATTTTCATGGGCCCCTAAGAGTATTGTGGGCCCTAAGCACTGTGCCTATTGAATAAATGGAACCTGTTCCATTTTTAACATAAAAGAATATAAAGTTTAGAAAATACATTTAAAAATTGTAAGATCTTAATGCTTATTAACTATCACATTATTATTACTATTGTTATATACTGGACATGTCCTCTACTTCCTAATCTTCATGAATTTGCTTATCTTACTTCTTGAATTTCTCTTTAGCTATCAAAAACGCATCCATCCTTCAATGCCCAGATCAAAGGCCAATTCTTTCTTTGTGTTTCCTAATTCCTCAACTGATCTTGATCTTTCTCCTTTATGTCCCCACAGGTCCATACTCATACCTCTAATTACAGCCTGTCTTTGATTTATGCTAATTTAGGTACTTCTCTCCCTTTCAAGCTTTTGAGCTCCTCTTAATGCTTGGCGATATATCTTACATCATGGCTGTATCTCTTACTGGGCCTCGCCAAGTGCCTTGCACAGAGTATAGCCTCAATAAATATTTATTGACTTGAAGGAAAGAGACAGTCAGCCAACTAGTCTCACCAAAGCCTGTTGGGGCAAGGCTGGTCTCCATTATTGCTGCCCAGACCCTGGCACATAATTAATCTGAGACCATCTATTAGGCAACAAAATGCTAAAAAGAGGAATGCCAACTGTGACTCCCCACTTTGCAAAGGATGCTGCCAGGCTTCTAAATAACAACTTCATGGAGTATCCATCCAAAACACCATCTGGAGTGCAGACAAAAACTTGTACCTTGTTGACTCACAGAACCATAAATCTACAGCCTTGGCTAATCTCCATCATGGTTAATGATGGCTGTGATCTATGACAGCTGAAAGATAAGGATTTTGATTAGACATTGAAAGGAAATTAGATCTTCAGTAAATGGAAACATTATTCATTTAAATCACATTTGTTTCACTACTCATTTAAATGTTTTATACTCATGTCCCAGTGCTTGGCACTGTGGAAAATACAAGTAGATGTAAGATCCAGTCCTTGTTCTCAAAGGGACTTTTCTATAGCAGGGAATACAGCTGTGGGGAAAAGATACTGGTGAAATGATAAATGTGAAGATGGCTCCACCTGTGTCCTCAATGAGAAGAAGGTTCTATTTAGTTCCAGCATGGAAATTATTGTGTGGCCTTGGGTAAATCAGCCCATATTCCGGAACTTCTCTTTCTGGAAGAAACCTTGAAAGCTTCTCTTTCTGGAAGAAACCTACTTATTTGTCTACCAGGAATGCTGGATGGTTTCACTACTTATTAAACATACTAATTTCTGTGTGTTTCAATAATTCATTTCTAAAAAATTTCAGTTTTTATCTAAATAGATAAATTGCATTTCAATTTGTGAGCTATTATTTTTGGGAAGAAGGAAGGGACTAATACCTCAATAAAATAATAATCTAAATAATTCATACATTTAGTGATAACTATGCATTAAGTGCCAACTAGGAGCAGGGCATCTTGAACACTATAAACCAGTAGTTCTCAGCTGATGGCTACTTTATCCACTCAGCTACATTTGACAATGTCTGGAGCTATATTGGCATTTTTTTTTCATACAACTCCCTTCTCTTGGAAGATTTTTCTTAGCATTTCTTCTCAACCGGCCTTTCCCATTGAAATAATCAAGACAATTAATTTTCAGCAAGAAACAAGTCATGACATTACAGGCCAGATAGTTCTTTGTTGTGGAAGGCTACCCTGTACACTGTAGGATGGTTAGCTCCAGTAGTGCTTCCCTAGTTATGTAAAACAAAATGTCTCCAGATTTGTCAAACATCTCCTGTGGGGAGGGGCAATAATCACATCCAGATGAAAACTACTGGTTTAGGGAAATTAGAATGAACTAAGAGGTACGGTGAGGTTTTGTAGAAACAGACCCTTGTGTACACTACTTTGGGGGAGTGAAGCCACTTGACACTCTATCAAAGCCTTAACAAATGCTCATAACCTTTGAGTTATTAATCACACTTCTAGGGAATCTATCATAAGGAAATAACCCAAAAAAGTTCTTTTTTTAAGTGCCTAAATGTCTAATTTCTTTCCCTGAAGAAACAGGTTAAGTAAGTTTGAACATAGCTACATTCTGGAATATTATATGAACACTAAAATGTATTGTTAAGAAGAGATATATCTGAGTGGCGTCTGGGTGGCTCAGTGGGTTAAAGCCTCTGCCTCTGGCTCAGGTCATGATCTCAGAGTCCTGTGACCGAGCCCCACATCAGGCTCTCTGCTCAGTGGGGAGACTGCTTCCTCCCCTCTCTCTCTGCCTACTTGTGATCTCTGTCTGTCAAATAAATAAATAAAATCTTTAAAAAAAAAGAAGAGATATACCTGATATTAAGTATTAAAAAAAGCTGGTTGCTAAACCATAACAGTGTAAACAATACTTAATAAAAAATAAAAAACAATAACAAAAACAAGAAGAAAATACATAAAAAATTTTAATAGTCTTTTTTAAAATATAGGTTATTTTATCCTTTTTATTGTATATTTTAATTTTTGTCATTTATATTATGAATTTTTTATCCTTAATTTTATAAGTTTGGATCAATGAGAAATACTAATAGGGGTATCATTGGTAATGTCTTTCTATAATGATGGATTGGGCATTACAATGCTTTCTGCAAGTCTCCCAATAACATTCATTTGAAAAAAGAATATTAGTTCTGCTGTTGGCTTTCTGTTGATTGGTAGAAAAGAGCAAATGATCAGTAGTTTTAGTTCTCCTTTTGCCCCAAAATTTGGCATCCAAGGCAAACCACTGATGAAATGCATTTGCATTTGAATTATGTCCACTCCAGAGCCAATCCCAGGTCTCTTCCAAAAGCTTTTTATGTGTGATGTGAGTTCTTTGTTCCAATAGTGAGACTCTCTTCAGAAAAATGACTTCCAGTTCAGCTGAGTGGGGAAAAGGCCTGCCAGGAGAAAGCCATCCCTTTATGAATATGAAACGTTCATAAAAGAGACAGCTTCAGTAAGTCATTCCTCAAAAGAGATGTTGATAGGTAAGGTTCCAGAAATTAGAGTACAAAGTTCTAGCTTCTAATGCCCATAGCAAAAACTATTTTTAAAACATGTAAATGTACATATTTATTATCATCAGATATCCTGTTTCTAGATGCTTATTTATGAACAACTTGGACTCAAGCAATGATATTTAAAAATATAGTATTAATGTGTGGGAGTTGTTTTTGCAATCCATTGAACTATTTCAATATTAAATTAAGTGGTAGACAAAAATGCTTGAAAAGGACACACATAAACACACACATGCGTAGCCGTATGTACACACAGCAATGTGACCTGCTTCACTTGAAAACATAATTTTTTCCTTTCTTTGTAGTCATACCTCATTTACTCAGTGCAGTAGTACTTTGAAATCTGATCTTTTCCTTAGCTCTGCTGAGTTTGCATGTAACTGGACACATCAACATCCATGTTTTTCTTACATGCCACGGGAAAGTGACAACATCCTTTCTTTGTGGTTTTGGTTAACATCTACACATCCTTCCCAAAACACCACCAGGGAATGTTATTTTGCTGATGGTAATGAGATGATATGCTTCACATGTAACATGCTCTACTAAGGATGCTGCCCAAGAAAATCACAAAGCCCACTGTGAGAGGAGAGTAAGTCATTTTCAATATGAAATTTCAGCCACTGCCTGGATTTATTCCCCCTTGGACACAGTGTGCAATGATTCCTCCTTTTCCACTCCTAATGGGGTTCTGTCTCAGCAACTGGCTGAGCAGTAAGAAGGAATGATATATGAAGATGCATTATTATCCAGTTAGTACATGTCTCAAGCCCCCTTGCCTCCAAACATTTCAGGTACATGTGACTGTCTCTTCTTTTTCATATGTACTTTCTTTTGAGTCCCATTCTTCTATTCAGAGACATTCAGAAGGAAATGTGTTTCAGGGAACTCGGCTCAAGAATGAAGGTCAGAAACTCATTATTTTGGAGTATTCACCACGAGCATTACACACCCACAATTCATAGAGTTCTTGCATATAAAGCACTAAGCACATTGCTAATCTGATGTGTTATGCTATTGAATCCTTTAAACAACCTCATAAAATTAACTCTATTATCCTCATCTCACATATTTAGAAACTGTGGCACAGAGACACTCAAGTTCTCATAGCTGTGATAAATGCGATAAGCTGGGATTTTAAGAAGAGTTTGTTGGGTCTCTAGGGAAATCATTCAATTGTTCTGTGTCTCAGTAACAAAATTCTGGAATAATCTAGAGTTAATAGCTATTTTTCTCTCCAACGCTCCACTCTTCTCAGATCAATTGAGCAAGGTCATTACTGCCCTTGGTTTCACATTCAAATGTTCTGTAGTTTTCTGGAAGAGACCACAATCGGGGTCCAAAGTGTGACTATATACCAAGGTTGTAGTATATATACTACACACTAAAGATGTGCCTTTAAGAGGGTGTTTCAGAAAAAAAAGGGGCCAGGGATGTGGCTGAGGTTACACTGAAAAAGACCCACATCAGAAGATAAAAATACACAAGTTTGAAATAGTGACTGAAATCCCAGATTTCCATGAAATTGTAGATTTCCATGAAGGGATCTTTGAGGTGTAGTGCCAAGATTTATTCACAGAGCAAACTTCACCAAAATATGAAGGAGAGGTATAATTGTAGCCATCCACTCTTGCCTCACTTTCTTTTTTGGTATTTTCCTTCTTCCAAAATTATTTTTACCAAGACATGAGGGATTTCAATGGCATATCACTTTTATAATTATTTGCATTTAAAAAATGGACAATGTGAAAGTTATTTTGAAACAAAAGAATACATTTCTAGCAGTCAGACTTTAGGCATCTGGGTGGTATATTGGTGGCAAGAAATATCAGAGGGCCCTACACGTTACTACCTGCTCACACATGCAGGAGAACATAGATTACTAGACTTTCTATCTTTCTCCCAAAACTGTCCTTAAGGAAGTTCTTAACACAAAAATTAATCAGCCACCATACCTTCATCTCTAGCCTTCAAACTACCCTAAGCTCCTGACTTACAATTTTAACAGGCTGTTACTAATCTTTGCTTCAATATTACAAAGGCCACTCAAATCCATGTACAAAACTGAATGTAATGTGTCTGCCCCAAAACCTGACCCTCTTTTTGTTTCTCATCTTCTGACCACATACGAGTCTAAAGTGAAAAACATCTTCTACCCTACTGTTCCAGCCTCACTTTCAAGTCTCTGATTTAAGCCTTCATCATCTCTTGCTTGGATTTCTAAAAAGCTTCCTACATGATGTGCTATAAATGTCATTCACTTTCAATGAAAGTGAATATAAATATAAATATTCCTACTAGAGAATATTTATAAAATAGGGATGATACTATTACTCCTCTGCTTGAAAATCTTTATTCTATAGGTCACATCAAAATCCAAGCTCCTTTCTGTGAGTCAAAACTGTTTAAAAGCTCACCTCATTAACTTCTCTATCTCAAATGGGCACACTATTAACTGCCTCAATGGCCCACAAAACTCAAGTCTAAAAAACTCTAGGTTTTCTTTTTTTCCTAAAATTTTCATTTTGTACTAAGCTTTGAAATTTCAAAGTAAACTCAATTAATTCTGTGTTTTTCTCTATTGCTATCCAGTAATTACTGAGTCATTCTCCATTTAAAACTGAATATAATTTGGGATTTTCTGCTTCCTCAGTTCCTTCAACGTGTTTTCTATTTCCCTCCCTTCTTGGTTCTGGTTCTAAATCTCTGGGTGATTCAACAATTCCCTCTATGCTACTACACAGTAACCAACACAATTTTTGGCCCCTGTGGTCATGCTGGCATCTGTAGTTAAAGTCCTCATCCTGTTTCCCAGCTTAGGTGATACCCAGTGCTTGTTTGACAGGTGGCAACTGGTCTCTCTGGAATTTCTCCATTGGCTCCTATACAGCTTTTGGGCATCTCAATTCCAACAAAGATGCAACAATATCCTTGTCCATTCTGTGCAGATAGCACAGGCCCCAACTCTGCACTGAGATTGTCTGATTGACATATTAGCTTTTCCTCCTACCTAATATTTACTCATACCCTCAAAAGACATAAAATATTCTCAAAGTCACTTGGGGACTATGGGAAATTGAGAATAAGACATCCCAAGTGGATATGCGTGCCACCATGGCTTGGATTCATCAGTGGAGCTGCTATATTCAAAAACTTCCAGACAAGCTTGCAAATCTACCCAAATCTTGGATCTCAATTTTTAGGCAAATTCAGAAAGATATTGTACACAAGGCCTTTCCATGATTTCATGATCTCAGCAAACCCTCTCTCTCCTCTTCAAAATGGAACCCTTTTATCTTGTTGGGTAAGAACATGAGAAGGCAGAAAAAAGAACCATCTCTCTGTTTTCATCTTCTTACCAATCTATTGGTTGTATGCCACACTGAGATAGAAGTAAGAAATCTAGCATCTTTTATTTAAGGGTTCTACAATAAAACTAAAACAAACAAACAAAAAAACCCTAAAGCAAAAAACCTATTAAAAGAAGACTTAAATAAATAAAAGGAAATACCATGTTCTTGGTTGTGAAATATCTAGTAGTATGATTCTTTCAACTGTGTTCTACTTCAAGATTGTTTTTTTACTCTTAGCTGACTTTCCTATAAATATTATAATTATCTGATTAATTTCTAAAAAGGAATCCTATTATTTTGATTGGAATTGCACTAATTTTTACATTAATGTCGGGAAAATTGACATATTCACAATATTGAATCTTCCCTTGTGTTTGGTGAAAAAGCCAGACACAAGACTATATAATGTATGATACATTAATATAAATTAAAACAAACCAAAAAAAGCATTCCTGTTTATTCACCATTTCATAGGCTCATCAAGTGTTTTCATGTTTCTAAGGTTATCTCATTCCTCTGCTTCATGACAGTCTCCTCATTGTTCAAGACTCATTACAAATGTCACTTCCTTTGTGGAGTAAAGAAACAGACAACTATAAAAAAAAAATTGATTGGTTGCATCAATGGCCCTAAAGCCTCATCCCATCGTGGGTGCTCATTTTTGCTATGTAACCTTATAGTGAGATTCCCTTTTGACTATAGATCTTACCATGGTATTTGCCTTAGCCAATGAAATGATAGCAGACTGATGTTAAGAGAGGCTTGAAAAGCACTTGCATAATTGGCTTTCTCCCCCCTTGACCTCTGCCATTGCCATAAGAATATGTCTGGCTAATCTGCTAAAAGATAAAAGACATGTGGATCAGAACCAAATAGCCTAGTTGTTCCAGATGAAGCCTGCTTAAATCGGCCATCTACCAGCAGCAATTCAGATAACTTGAATAAGCCCAGCCAAGATCAGCAGAGCCACATAGAAGACTTGCAGCTGACTACAGACACATGAACTAGCCTAGCTAACATTATCAGTTTTCTCAGATTAGCAGAAACCGGTAGTCATGAACTAAATGACTATTTATTATTGCATACTAATAAGATTTTATGTCAGTAGATCATTGATATACTTAAAGCTCTTTCTCTCTAGTCAAGAGTGAAATTTCATAAATTAAGTTTGGCTTCCTGGGACTTCATGGATTGTTCCTTTAAAGTGTGCATGTCACCATCGGTTGTACCATATGAGAAAATGAAAATATGGGAAAGAAAATATGGCACAATAAAATTAGGATAATTCCACAAGGCTTTAGTAAAGGCATTAATTTATAAGGGTGGTCAGAGTATTAAATACACACACACACACACATACACACACACACACACACACACACACACAAGATAACACAGTATCCCAAGATGATTACTATTCCAAGGCCCAAAGGATCTAGGAGAGAGAGCAGTTATCAGACCCTAGAAGGTAAAAATTGTGGGGAAAGGACCACCTTGAAAGAAGATGTGACTTCCATTGAAAGGAGACACAAGCCTGAGTCACCCTGCAGGGAGGTATCATGGGATTAAATACTTTGGCTTCATTCTCTTCCCTTCCTCCAATCTGTTGCCAGGGGCTTTCATTAGCCAAACCAAACCAAAAGCCAGAGGGGTAAAGAGTTCTTTGATATAAGCCATATATGTGATTGTCTGGGGCAGAGCAGATGGTTAAAAAGAATAAAGACAGAATCTGAAGAGCAAGCAGAAAATATCTTGCAAAAAAAGGCCATGGGTTTATTTGGCTATATGTACGGACCTGTCAAATTCTTCCTTGGGAGCATATATTCACGTCGGGGTGGGGGGGATATTGCCAAAATTAGGCACCTTGAAATTGGAAAAATAGGGAGAGTGTGCAGAAGTAGAAGCAAAGGAAAATATATTTAAATTTTTCTCACATCACAATTTGCTCAATAAGGACCCTTCCAGAATGTGCTAACCACTCAGTGAGGATCCAATAAGTAATTGCTAAATTTAGTTTATCTGAACTAACAAGGAAAATCTAATATATGAATATACTATTGGTCTCTTGGCACTAATGCTATAGGTAGACTTTACATGAGTCTATTTTTCTTTGCTAGGGAAAATGGTATTACGGATACAATGAAATACTATCCTCTGTTGTATATTTAGCTTCTTTCCATAGTGTGATTTTCCTCTCTCCCTACCAACTTTGAAGCAAGAGTTGTAAGATTTCACTCTTGATGTATGGTTCTGTTTATTAAATAGGGATGCTTGTATGGCAGAGTTGTGTTCTGTAGGAGGCAATGAGGAAGCATGGGAGGAGGAAGCTCTCATTAGTAGACCTTTTAGAGGCCAGTCACTATTCTGAGATTCATCTCAACAAAGACTAACTGATGCATATTGAGTTGCTTCTGGAATATATTCTTATTTTACCTTTAGTCCTCAGCTAAATTGAAAAAGACAATTGAGGGAAGTTAATTTGGCAGAAAGGAATATAAAAATATAGAGGTTGGTGATCTTAGAGAAGACCTAGGTTCAAATCTTAACTATTCTGTGTTACTGTAGGCTGGTTGCTGGTAAAATGAAGACAGTCCTGCCTACAACACAAGGTTATTGTCAACATTAGGTGAGTCACATTTGCATCCAAGGAGGTGTCTTTCATATCCCTGTGGTCACATAGCCAAAGTAGGCTGCATGGCTAGACTGGAAAACAAAAACCAGAAGAATGTAATAGAATCCAGCTACAGACTACCAGATTGGACACTTTATGAATAGGTTGCCCCTGGCCTGTCTCAGATATTAGCACAAAACTATTAATCATCAGTTAGCTGATTAAATAGTCCATTTGGGCTGTTACAACAGAATGCCATAGACTGGGTGGCTTGTAAACAAAAAACATTTCTTTCTTACAGTTCTGGAGGCTGGTAGGTCCAGAGTCTAGGTGCCACCAGTTTGGTGTCTGGTGAGAATGCACTTCCTGGTTCCTAGTTTGTAAATGGCTGTCTTTTCACTGCAACCTCACATGGCACAAGGGTGAAGGGTCTCTCTGGTTTCTCTTTTAGAAGGCTACTAATCCCATTTATGGGAGGTCCCACCCTTACCACCTGATCACTTCCAAAAGTTTCTACTTCCAAACATCATCATAATGGGGATTGATCTCAACATATGAATGGGGGGCGGTGGGCCACAAACTTTCAATTTATGACAGTACCTTTTACTCAGGTCTGGCCAAGAATTAGAACCATGGCCCAGGCTACCCTGAAAGAAGCACAGGGTTGCAAAAGAACAGCTGAGATTAATTCTGCACCTACGTAATTCAATTTCTGAACCCTGGCTAAACTCTCTTAATTACAAATCTCTCATCCTCATTCTTCTTTCTGCATCCTTTACAGTGTTTATAAGCAAATATGTCAGACCCATAATTGTTGAATAAATGTCATTTGAATGCTATTGAATGACATGTTTAATGAGAAATTTGGCTAGTGGTTTGGTTCATTTCTTCCCACAACCTGCTTTGACTCACCCTTGGTTTGCTGCCCCATTCTTTTGGAGTGATCATTTATTTGATGGTGATATGAGGGCAAATGAAGCAGAAGTGACAATTAAGAAGCTTGTCCATAAATTCCTTTTTTAAAAAATTTGAAGATGTAATTGGCTTTATTCAACAATTCATGAATCAGGCAGCATCCCAACAAGCAGGTAGAAAGGGGCTCCCAAGAAGCTTGTCCACAAATTCTTTATCCCCATAAGTGGCAGCCAGCATATTTCCTATCACATGCAAAGGCCTATGACTCATGGCAGCAAACTCTGAGGTGAACTTTTGAGTACACCGAGCCATTTTGGGAAGGAGTCTGATATAGCTAAGAAGTTCTTCCTCTGACATGATTCTGCAAAATTAGTACAGTTCCTAACAATGGTGTGTGTGTGTGTGTGTGTGTGTGTGTGTGTGTGTGTGTGTTGTGTTTTGGCTTCTTCTAATAGAAAATGGGTCCTCATCACACAGATCCTGGCCTTTCCCACACACATCTATAGAATTTTTCAGTTATAAATAATTCCAGAATATTTCAATAAGAAACAATCCCAGAAATTAACTTGAACAAATGCTTCACTCAAGGAAAGATGCTACACATATCTGTAGCTTTTCATAATATCTATCCTACCATAAAGAAATAACGTGGAGGGCAGGAGATGACAGCTCATTTCAGTGCTTCATACTAAATGTCAGATCTCTATTCATTGTAATTAGTCATCAATTGGAAAGCATATGATGGATAAAATTGAAAGTTTTGGGAGGAGGGATAGATAATTTTTATTTTTATTAATAAGGATCTTAAAGTGAACCCTGTTTTGGAAACATAGAAATGTGGGTAATGTGGGTTCTAAATTTGTGCTAATATATTGTTCTTCAACAGTAGATCACATTGTCATTGAGAACTAAGTCCATGAGACCTTGGTGGCATTTTGCACCAACATACATCTCAAATGTTCCAAGAGATGAGTCAGTGGTAAATGGCTTATGTGCACTGTAAAGTGCTAGAACAGACTCAGAATTCAGTAACTGCTTTTCATTCCTGAGAATGCCCAAATACTTTAAAGTCATGAGTCAATGCCACCAAATGTCTTTTTCTATTAGGTGATGAAGAGGCTTAGCAGTGGTGCTTTCTGTGGAAGTACAGCATGGCAGAAATTGAGTAGCCCCAGGAAGGCTTCAAGCAATTGCTTTGTTTTTGGAATGTGTGCCTCATGGAATGCACATATTTTATCTTGAATGTGAAAAATACCAGCAGCAGTCAGCAGTAACCTCAGAAAACAACAGTGGGAGTTTCTGAGTTCATCTGTTTTTTCCCTTCTTTGCTTCACCTGGACACTTGCAGTATTGAAACAGTGTAGGAGTTGCTGAAGGTTTTTCTGACAAGTTTATAATGTTGATCTTACAGCAAAATTGAAATACAATTTCAGTTGTATTCATCATGCCTGAAACCTAGGGATCAGAATTTTCATTAAGTCCTGGAGAACCTCAGTAACATCAGGAATGCTAAACAGAAGCTGCTTTAAATCAGCGTTCTCTTTAATGGACCATATTTGTTTCCTGGTCTGGAGCAGTATCCACACAGATGATCAGGCTTTGGTAGTTTGGGTAAAATAAAATTCTGGTTAAGACTTTCTATCCTTTAAGGACAGAGTAAGGAGCTAAAGGAGGTGAGTGTGGAATGTAAGATTAGCTACAGTACATGCCTTATTCAGCTCAGATTGCCATAACAAAGTACCATAGACTAGGTGGCTCATACAGCAGACATTTATTTTCTTACAGTTTTGGAGGCAAAAAGTCCAAAATCAAGGTGCCAGCACAGAAGGGTTCTGCTGAGAAGCCTTCTTTCTAGCACACAGGCAGCCACCTTCTGGTGTGTCCTTTATGACGGGAAGAGAGAGAGAGAGAGCTTGAAAAATCAAGGAAGAGCAAACTCTGGTCTCTTCCTCTCCTTATCATCACTTTGGGAGTTACGGCTTCAACGTCCAAATTTTGTGGGAGGGTGGGGGGCACATATGTTCAGTCCATAACAACATTCCAGATGAGGTGTCACCTGAATTAAAGGATAAAGGGAATAAAGAAGAAAAGAGTATTTTAAGCGAATGAGTCCACTGAGGAATAGCATGATATGAGGGTGTGTATTTGTGGCCTGGACCAGAAGAGGTAGTGGAAAGACCATTGTGGTGCTTGTCTATGCACAGACATCCCCACCTGCTCCTTGAGCCTTTCTCAGGGAGGAGGTTTGGCCAAGGATGTGGGTTGGAAATAGCTCCTCTAGGGGTACCTGGGTGGCTCAGTCATAAGCATCTTCCTTTGGCTCATGTCATGATCCTAGGATTCTGGAATTGAGCCCCATGCTCCCTGCTCGGTGGGGAGCCTGTTTCTCCCTCTTCTACTCCCCCTGCTTGTGTTTCCTCTTTCGCTGTGTCTCTCTCTCTCTGTCAAATAAATAAAAATCTTTAAAAAAAAAAAATAGCTCCTCTAGGAGGGGATTTGCTGTTTTTTGTTTTTGTTTTCTTTTTTGTTTTTTTCTGCCAAGCAACTGTACTCCCTTCAGAAAACAGCACCCCACTTTCCTTTGAGAAACCACTATTCCTCCATTCTGAATTTATGTTGCTAGAGCTGCTCCATCCCTATATTGATGGAAGGCCCATGAACCAGGACTGCCCTAGCAGACATCACATTTCCTGGCACATGACCCAAACCAGACCAATGAAAATCAATCTAAGGATTTGGGCTCTAGCCATTGAAAACAAGAGGACCTGCTTCACTGATAACTGGTTGACTGGAAGATTATAAGGCAGAGAGATGCTATTATCTATATACTACAGAGGAAGAGCTTGCCTAAGAATTAAACACACATAAAAGAAAATAATGCCCAGAGTTCTGTTCTCAAACCAGAATACTATGATTGGACATACTATATTTCAGACAAGATATCTGAGGATTTGGACCCAGCTATATCAGCAATCCTCCCAGGCTCATCAGCTATGTAAACAAATGAATTCCCCCTTTTCCCTTAAGAGAAGTTGAGCTGAGTTTTCTGTTATGTGGAACCTGGAGAAGCCTGTATAATACAGTTCTCTAGAGGATTTGGGTACTTCTTCCCTGACTTAAACGCTGTTGCTCCTAAGAACTGATAGGAAGTCATTGGATTAAGGATCAAGAACCCTGGAGTCTGGGCCTGACTCTGCTATTCCCCATCTGCAATATGTTTGGTAAGCCAACTAACTTCCAGATACTTCAATCTCCTTCCCTTAAAAAAATGAGACTAACAAAATATTCACTATTTCAAAAGGTTGTGATGAGGCTCGAAATAAGGTGATAAATAAGAAAGCACTCAACAAATTGAAAAGCTGTACTCATGCAAGTCATTAATTATCATTGCCATTGTAGCAAGCACTGAGGTACATAAAGGCTCTCCAAGAGGTCAAGGGACATTAAGAGTCAGAACGTGACAGTGTGTGTATCTGTGCCTGGACTGGATTAATGATTTACTTATGAGCACCTTCCTTGGGATCACAGCCAAAATAAAGTTCCACACTTCCCATGAATTGTGGCCAACTTTTCTTCTTTTTTTCTTTAATCCAATTTTTGGGAGCAAAGAGCAGAAGAAAGCAAGGCGGTTGACAGTCCCTGGTGCACGTTATCTCTCTCCTCTGACCATTTTTGTCATCATCCTGTGATTCTGCTCTTGTTCAGGTCACAGATGTATTTGCTCAAACATCCTAGGATGTAAGAGTCCCACCAGTTCCCCCTTAGCATCAGATTAATCTCATTACCTAGAAGCTGTCTGGGGAAGCCGCAGATTAAACAAGCTTTTCAGTGTATTTCTCCGGAAATTTTTGGACTTCTTATAAAGGTATTCACTTACTTCAGTGTTAGCTGTCACCTATAGCCTTGACATAGCGGAGAGAAAGAGGAACTCTTTCCATTTTCAAAATCCTTTCTTTTCTGAGGAATCCACTTGGACAGGGAAATATGGAAAATATTAAATCAAGAATAGCCGAATTGTCCTACATGAAGTTTTCAGGAAGGCCTTTCCCTAAGACACTATTCTCTTTTATGTACATACTATTGAGTATTGGGAGGCTTGGGTTTCCTTATTAAGTCAGGAGTCTGTCAAATTTAGCTCCCAGGGGACTAGGATAAACTTATTTTTCTTTTTCCTCAACCAAATTCCATAGTTCTTTCCCTTCCATATTTCTCTGTTTACCTGAGGAAGTGACTTTTTGCCCGCACTTCCCACTTCCCAAAGCAGTAACTTTTTTTTTTTTTTTCAGCTGACATGCACTGCTGTAACAGAGACAGAAAGTAAGAATGTGGAGAGAACAGCTAGGCACTCCAAAGGCCACAATGAAGACAGTCAAAAATATGACCAGGGCTGAAACTGTGCAAATAGTGGGTCACCACTACTCTCAAGATGGGTAATATTAGAGTTCCAATGGAGTATTTGGTGACTGCAAAAGCCAATCCTTGAGCTCACGATTCTTGGCCCAATTGCAGCATTCACCTTCAAAGACTTCTTATTTTTAGACTGTACCTCATCCAGAGGCCTGAAAAGGTCCACTTTGTTCCTTATCCAGAGACGGAGGAATAGGTTTTACTATTCAAAGTCTATATGCACTCCAGACACATGAAGATGCCCTCTTCTTACCTGGGGTTTTATTCCCCTCCTCCTGTATATACGCACCTCAACAAATAATTACTGAGCCATTCTCCTTGAAAATGAACTTTGTGTTTGTGGAAATAAGGGAAATAAGCAATGAAGAAACTTTCTAAACATAGCACAGATACCTTTCCTGCTGGTTTGCTAGTATAATCAAAGACATGTGAACTGTGGATGGATATCACTAACAGAGACCTGCTCTACCCTTTCTCAGCATGGTACACTGATTTGATCTCTTTGGATTCCCAATTTGGAATTAAGTGGATTCCCCCCACCCCAGCTTTAATTCTCCGTTCAAAAAGAGCAAACTTCTTGGGATATAAGTCACCGTGTCATTCATTCACCCTTGACTTCAATGCCCACTCCCAGATCGGGAACATAAAATGAAAAGTTCAAGCCAAAGTAAACCTAAAGGGAAAGGTCAAGTTCACTCAGCTGCCTATTGGCAGGGAGAATAATTCTGAACCAACTGACCTGCCTGATGGAGCAGATGTCAATGTTAGTCAGGCTAAAAAGTTCAGTCCACAGCAGGAGCAAGAACCACATGACTAAGTGATCCACCCGAAAACTGGGATTCAGGATGTTGAAATTACGTATACAAACTGCAGTGGTCTATGAACAGCAGCCAAAATAAAAAACAGCAAATAGCTGATGAATATAAACCTTTTCTATGAATTTAAAACATTATACATACACATTTTTTTCTTTTAAGAACTACTTCTCTAAGAGGGTTGATTTGTCACTCTTCGTGTTAAGGACCCACCACCCCAAATTATTTTGGTTTGGTTCAGTTTATAAAAGGAGCTTCATAGTTTCTAAGAAGAAAAGACCCCAACTCTAGCACGTAAAAAAGTACTAGAAGGGTCTGGCTGGTGTGGATGTTCCCTCTACAAGTGGCAAGAAGAGTCCTTTTGCCTCCACTTTGCTTATGCCTGGGAACATACAAGAGTGGGGATGAGCATCAGCCTTCCAGAGGCCTTGGGACGTGTACCTTACATAGGCAACTACTCAGGGGACTGGTGTGGGGATTTGGTCCTACAATCCATATGACCAGTAATTTATTGGTCATATGGATTGGAACAATTGGAACAATTGGAACAATTGTTTAAAATCTCATTTCCCTATGCTCAGGTTCAAGGATTGTGGCTCAGTAGTGAATCCTGGCTGGGCTCACAAAGCTCTCATTCTGGTTTCTCAGGGGTCACCTGAGAATGTGTACACAGCACAGGATAGGGGATCTGGGACATTCGTAGGAAACCTGTCCTGTTGCTATTTTAACCATGCCACAGCTGCACAGAAGAGAAAAAGGGTGAGAAGATTGTTAAGGGAGTTTTGCCATTAGTTAATTAAGCTATCAACAAGTATATTTTCCTCTTCCATTTGAGCCAAGATATGAGTATAGAGACATTGAGGATACTATCTGTAGAAGACAGTGGATTTTTTTGAATTATGGAGAAATATGTTGGCCAACAATGAGAAATCCATGGGCCTGTGTGAGAGAACAGCTCCCTTGTCGCAGATGGGGCAGGCAGCAGCTGCCTGCACTGGGACTTATGTAAGGCATTGCTCTCAGCCCTTGGGCCCTGGTGCCCAGTTTCCAGCCAGGATCCAAGGGGTCAGCGTGCCAGGTGAATGAAATCCTGCCTTTGTTTGACTGCCCCAGAGTCTCTTGCTCTGGGACGTTCCGTGCAACAGAAACCCAGACACACTTATTATACAGAAACCCAGGAGGGGAAGAGGAAGGAGGCTTGTAGGTGCCAAAGGCAGTGGCAAAAAGTGAATAGGCAAGAACTTTCTCCCGGCCAAGTCCACAGAGTGTCCCAAAGTCTCAGAGATTCCAGTCTATGAGGATGGGAGAGAGCGTTCTATAAAAGCAATCCAACTACTGTAATCCAGCCCACACATCAGAAAATAATGCTGTTTTTAAGCAGGAAGTTACGAACAGAGCATTTTTTTAAAAAGTGTTTTAAAAACATACTTTAGTACAGGTGTTTAGCTGTATGTATTAACTAGATCGAAGCTGTTGGGTCTCTATTAAACAGACACAGACTATATAACACAATAATGACATTATGAATCTATCTAGTGAAGACGTAATTAAACTTTTAGGTGATATATAAATCGAGTAATTATTTTTATTTCAAAAGTTGGTATTATGGAGGGTACATATTGCATGGAGTGTGGGGGATAAACAATGAATTTTGGAACACTGAAAAGAAATAAAATAAAATGAAAAAAATGTAGTAGAGAAGTAGAAAATAAGGGAAGATATTACTTGCAATATATCCCTAACTAGCCCAATCACCATTATATACAAAACAATTTTAAAAGTTTTGATTGAGGTTAAGCTTCTCACATTTGAATCATCTGTTCTCAGTTTTGACTCTCAAGAAGGCAACAACAGAGAAGAGATGTGTTACTGGGTATTAACAAACACACACACACACACACACACACACACAGAAGGCACAATAAAATTTTAAATCCAGCAAAATATCAGGTATTTATTGAAACCCTACAGCATTCCTGATATGGTGTTACCACTGCACATCAAATAATCTGTGGCTCCCACCTTCGGATATAAAATAAACAACATGAGGGGTGCCTGGGTGGCTTGGTGGCTTAAAGCCTCTGCCTTCGGCTCAGGTCGTGATCTCAGAGTCCTGGGATCGAGCCCCGCATAGGGCTCTCTGCTCAGCAGGGAGCCTGCTTCCTCCTCTCTCTCTGCCTGCTTCTCTGTGATCTCTGTCCAATAAGTAAATGAAAACTTAAAAATAAAATAAAATAAAATAAAATAAAATAAAATAAAATAAAATAAAATAAACAACATGATAAGTTCATATTTGCAAGACGCTCCCATTTTAGTTGCTTCTTCATTATATGGTGGAAAGCCCGAGGATGTGGCACCTCGCATCAAGCTTGTAGTTTCACAGTATGTGGGGGGGCCTTAACGTGAGATGTAAAAGAGTAATTAGCCTCAAAAGTCAGGCAGGCAGTCAATAATATTTACCAAGCACCTACCCCATGCACAGCAGAGCCCTGTAAGTAAGCTGGTTAACAAGCCATTTCTGACCACCTACTCAGTATGCAGTAGATGAAGTGCCATGAGAAATAAAGGAGGACATTGAAAGTCCATGCTCTTGAAGGATTTTCTTCCAAACACAAAATCCACCCATGAGAATTGACTTGTGGCCACTGACAAAGAAGCATGGGAAATTAGCCTACCTCACACTGAGTCTGGAAAATACATGATACGAGATCCAGGAAGGTTGGGCAGGGTTTGGCCCAAGTCTCGCAGGGAGAACGACGAGGTGTGGAGGCTCACTCACGGCCCTGGGAAGTCACGCGCTTCCCTCGCATTTTATTGCTGTATTTCAAAGGTTCTATTTCTCTTTAATTGTGAGGTTGAAAACTCAGTCTGAGACCACGATTCTCGGACACACTGTTGGAGACCAGGATGTGCACAAAGACCTGGAGAGAAATCTTAAACGACTTAGCAATGCTGGCAAGGGATAATCTGTCCTCCTGCAAAGCTCTCGAGTGACTCTTTAGGAGGCCTGGCTAGGCATGATTGGTGGCACAGGGAAGGAATGATGGGACTTGAAAGGGCTAAAAAGTCTTTTGTTTTCTTTTGGGCTAGCTGTAGTTGTAAAGTAAATTATAAATTTGTCAGTGATTTTGGCTTTAATTTAATTCTGTAAGCATATATTGAGTTGGCACTATGGCCTCTGGAGGAGAAAGATGGTTTGTGAGCCATCCCAGGTCCAGGAAATGGAAGAATCTCTGGGAAGCAGTACTGGTAGGATCACAGAGGTGGATGGTACCCAAGGTCTTCCTGGAACAATCTGCAGAGAAGGTCTCCCTGCCTTTACAAAGCAGGAGAACAAGATAAAGCCATTTGCAGATTGCCGGGAGGAGAGACAAGATTGAGGCAAGAGGGATTGCTGGAGACCAAGGGTGAAAACAGATAGGCTGGGATGAGTACCAGGGAGGGGCCCTAGAGTTTTTGCAACCAAGTTGCCAGAGTCCTTTCACGAGAGGTCCTTAGCAGGTTTTTCTTTTGTTTGTTTTTATATGACACAGGCAATAATAATATAAATGTATACATTATTTTATATATATATACTCACCACTGTGAGTATATTCTTGGTATGGATGTTTCATCTGTAAATCCACTTCTTTCTCTGTCATTCAAAAGAATGGTCCAGAAAATGAGCGAGAATAATTCTTATTCGGCTATCCTTGAATCTCCTCTAATATAATATTTTCACTGAAATTAGTCTTCGGAGACATAAACTACGTTATTACACATAAAGTTACTCACAATGATTACATTCATTGAATGTAAAATATGAGGCAGTTTTTAAATTATTTTACACTTTTTAAGGAGGTAGTCAATTAAATTTTAAAAATCACCTTCAGTCATGCAAAAATAAACTTGGAAAAAATTTCAGAACTTATTTATATTTATTAAAATGTCAAGAATAGGGGCAACTGGATGGCTCAGCCACTTAAGTGGCTGCCTTCGGCTCAGGTCATGATCCCAGGACCCTGGTATGGAGCCCCACATAGGGTTCCTTGCTCAGCAGGAAGCCTGTTTCTCCCCTGCCTGCCATTCCGCTGCTTGTGCTTGCTCTTTCCCCCTCTCTCTCTGTGTCAATAAATAAACAAAATCTTTTTAAAATTTTTTAAAAATAAAGAATATTATCCTCATCATTTCTGAAAAGCATAGTTTTTTATTTTTTTTGTTTTATTTTTTTAAAGATTTTATTTATTTATTTATTTGACCAACAGAGACACAAGTAGGCAGAGAGGCAGACAGAGAGAGAGGAGGAAGCAGGCTCCCCGCTGAACAGAGAGCTCGATGTGGGGCTCGATCCCAGGACCCTGGGATCATGACCTGATCTGAAGGCAGAGGCTTTAACCCACTCAGCAACCTAGGCGCCCCAAAGCACAGTTTTTTAAACAGGAAAGGCTAGTAACTGTTGAAGTCAGAAAAGAAGAGAAAAGCACTGAAAGATGATGTGTGTTTTCTTCTTCCTAAACCTCAACATCACACATACCATTGTTTTCTGCTTAACTTGGATGATTTTAAAATTCTGATTTCTCTTCCCTATTTTGAAATAATTCCATTAAGGACTGAATGGGTGAACTACTAACTCTATTTCTTCTTTTATAAGAAATGCAATTCTCCTCTCTGTATTTAATTCCACATTCCATTTTTTACTTCTCTCATTAGTATTTTTTAAAAGGAATTATTTTCAATTCTTAGTACTTTATCCATTAGCACGTACAGTTGCTGATAGCTCATCAATAAGAGCTGCACACTAAGAACCACTGTTTGAGAGGACTGGGCCCTTCAGTTCTGTCGTGAAGGGCAGAATGCCAGAGAGAGAGCAGCCTTGAGAAGCAATGCTAGAGAGCTTAGGTGAGCCTGTATCAGGAGCCAGGAAAATATAGATTAGCCCAATGTTCTGAAAGGGCAGCAGGAAACACATGAAAATATCATGGGTTTTTACTATTAGAAAATTCATGCAATGCCTGGCATGTGTATGCATGCAGAGACAGGAACCAATGGAAGGCAACAAAGTAGTAGCCATGATGAAGGCAGAAAGTTGTGTATATGAAACTGAACATGAGTTAGTGTTATCTAAACCAATTCTTAGACTTCTAAGCCAGTATTCAGAGATATGAGCCCAACAGAAAAAGACTAAAGATACAGAGAGTGTCAGCATGGAATAAAAGTAGCCAGATCGATAATGAAAACCTGTTCCTAAGGGAAGAAGGATCTGTGATTAAATTAAAATCACACTTCTATTATTCTAATTGCAATTAGTTACCTAATAAATTGCATCAAATACTATGTTTTTAAAAATCCAATACATGACTTCTTTGACTTCCTCAACCCATCCAAATTAAATATCTTATTTCTAAAGTTTTAATATGTAAGGACTGTAAAAACAGAAACTCTTGAATTTAGGTGAGCCTTAACTAATAAATGAGTCATGATTTTGGTGCTCAAACAAAATCTCCATTGAGTTCTTTATAATAGGTGTATATATTTGCTTACTTCCTGACTCATTTCACAAATATTTGGGAGCACTTGCTACGTTTGAGACACTGTTCTAGGCCCTAGGAATATAGCCATGAATAAGACAGGTGAGTTACACCCCTATCTGAGACTTCAATAGAAACATTCCTCTATATGGTTTTGCCAAGAGAGCTTTCACTTGCTGCATCTAGCAGCCTTCTGAGTTGCAACTATCCTAGAAACATATCACTGACTATTAAACCAAATTTCTAACACAGACTTTGAGCCAGATGCAGTGATTTTCTTCTTATTTCATGGTTTGAGAAGAGAGCTATATGGATGTGTGAGCAAACGCTCTGCCCTTCATGAATAGGGAGTTACCCAACACCTAAGAAATAATTAGGCTGATTAGTTTCTTCCGCTCTGGCTGCATAATTGTGTGTGTGTGTGTGTGTGTGTGTGTATTTGTGTGTACACAGAGTGAAAACTAGGAAGCCAGGAGAAAGGGAGAAATGCTTATTAGACATTCCCAAGCCAATCTTCTGAATGTCCTTGTTTTGTTTTGTTTTGTTTCTACTGAGTTTTAAACTTAAATCAGCAAAGGCAAACATGCAGCAATGTCAAAAAGAAAAAAACTTTTGGCTGATAAAAAACACCAGATTTTTACAATAACATATTTTACCAGTTATTAACCCATCCACAGTTTTCTCAAATGAAATATTCCCATCATGCACTATAGTCCAGATTCTGCTCTAAATTGTGGACAAATGACCTTTTAAGGAATAAATCTTAGTGATGCATAATTTGGGTGGCATTTGCTTCAACACACAATTGGGACGGGAATTGTCTTCATGTGTTTTGTTTTCTCTGGCAACTAGATTTCTTTGTTTTTTGTAAGTCTCAAACTGAGGTCCACATAAAAGGTAATTGCATGTTTGCAATTTTTGTTCATATAATATGTGTGTTGAGTATGGCTTTGGAATAATATGAGGGCAAATTTCTAGAAAGGAAAGTACTGGGTACCAAAATATGTATTTTAGAATTGTTAATGAATCATAAGAAGTAATTCCTTACAGACATTGTTTAAGAAACAGATTTCATGACAACACCCATATAACCTAGAAGCAAATAAGCAAATGAAAAATGAGACGCTTTTTCCTATTATCGTCTCAATAAATACTTGATCATCAACAACTTCATTTGCTCTAATCTTTGTTCTATTTTTCAGATATGCCCACAGTGTATATTAAAATGTCCTTATGCTGACATCGAATCCCCTCCCTCTTACACAGATTATTTTCTCTCCCTATTACCACACTAGGGTCAGCAAACTCAGGATTGGCTTGCCCCCACATTCTCATACCACACCCGGAGAGCAAGGAAGACTCTGTCATTGATTAGAGATGTGTAAGCCATAACACTGAAGACATAGCCCTCTAGGCAGCCATGACCAATCCATTGAAGTGGCCACAGAGATGAAATCCTTTGCCAACAAACACACAACAAACCAAATTGAGATGATGAGTTTAATGAATGAGGTTAGTAAATGCTTCTTCCAGGAACATCAGATAATTATAAAGTTCAGTTAGTTACTTGCTGAACATTTAGAATATCCTTAGCACTTTGCTAGTGAAAGGCAAGAAGTGAAAAAAAGAGTGCATGTTATAGTCTAAGGCTAGAGTATTGCAACATAGGTCAGAAGGCAACACCAACATATAAAAATGGAAAAATGTGCGATCCATTGCTTAGGTACAGAGATGGGCTAAAGAAATTTAAAACAGACTGAAATCAGCAAGGTCTGGAGTTATGAGTAAAATTTTCATGGATGAAACTTGAAATGGAATTTAAGCTGAATAATTTTTAACTAGAAAAAGGGGAGTTAGAAAGAACATTCCAAACTAGAGGGGGAAAAAAATCTAATAAAAAGTAAGGATGTTTTTTTTGATGGCTGCAAAGAAATGAAATCTTGCCATTCGCAACGACGTGGATGGAACTAGAGGGTATCATGCTTAGTGAAATAAGTCAATCAGAGAAAGACAACTATCATATGATATCCCTGATATGAGGAAGTGGAAATGCAACATGGGGGACTAGGGGGGCAGAAAAAGAAGAAAAGAAACAAGATGGGATTGGGAGGGAGACAAACCATAA
>PISX010022879.1:0-30870 GCA_004024625.1 Mellivora capensis
ATATAATATATAACATTGTATATCAATAATATATATTTAATATTATTGATATACAATGTTATATATTATATATAATAATATATTAATTAATAATTAATATTATATATTAATATATAATGACATATAACAATATACAATAATATATTAATTAATAATTAATATTAATATTATATATTAATATATAATATATAAAATATTAAAATAATAAGATTATCCAATAAATATGTACAAAATATGATGAGAACATTGGAGAGGAAGAGAGTGAATTGGGGGCAGGCTTTGTGGAGGAAAGACAAGGAGTCAGGACTAACTGACTTTGTGCAACCTACAATCTATCTTGGCTGGAGAGCCAATAATTGAGGCGGCAAATGATGTTTTGCTGCCTGGATTGATAGCTCTGTGTGTCAGGCACCAAATCCCTTAACCTTTCACTACATTCTTATGAGGTAAATATCTGTTTTACAGAGAGGAAACACAAACACCAGGAGATGAAGTAGCTGCCGGGAAAGCCGGGATCTGGGCCTTGCAATCAAATACATGAATGAGAGGGAAGTGAGAGACCAGTTGATGAAGGGTCTTTATGCAATCTTAAGAAGTGTGGAATTTATCCCAGAGTCTAATGGTCTCATGGGTAGTTTTAAAGGTGGACAGTGACAGGATTGGAGCAAATTTTCAGGTAGCTACCTCTGGCAGGATTGTGGTACTGACTTGACTCTTGCAGACCAGTTTGGTGCTTCTTCCTGTTGGCTTCCATAGCACATTTAAACATCAATGACAGTACTTACTGCATGACTGTAATTATTTGTGTATACATCTCTTTTTATCTTTTACCGCGTCTTCCCAAAGGGTAGGGAATATGCTTAGATGATTCTTGTACCCCAGGACTCACAGAGGTGATTAAGAAGTATCTGTGGAAGGAGCAAATGAATGGATTTTTTTTTTTTTTTTTTGATAGTCAAGGACTAACCGGAGGCAGTATGGATATGATGATGGGAGTGGCCCTAATGAGGCTGAGATAGCAGAGTTGGTTATTGTAAAAGGCCAGGAAGTTTGGGTTCTCCTTTTTTGATTGAATTTATCAGTCTAAATGGTGTTATTGCCCAGAACTATCTGATCTGTAAAGACACTAGGAAATGACACAGCAGATATCACTTGGTAAACTATTTGGGAAACAAATCAATACTGACAAACTCCCACTGGAGAATGAGAGGAATGTATTTTGTGTTTGGGAGGTATGTGTGCATGTATGTGTGTGTGTGTGTGTGAGAGAGAGAGAGAGAGAGAAAGGGAGGAAGAAGAGGGAGAGAAAGGGAGGGAGAGAGTTCATTTGATTCAGAGAATTTAGATGTTATGTAGAAATCTGGGCCATGGTATTGGAAATAAACTGGTATCTACATTATCAATGCTATGTGATTTTGTTCCAGAATATTACTCCTTTTCTGATAACTATATTGCTTTATTGCCTGGAACAATGAAGAGTTCCTCTTTCTACTCTACTCAAAGGACATCTTGTCATCTCAGTGGGATAACACAACCTCTCCTTTGCATGCATTATGAAAGGAATCACAGTGATTGTGTTCTAGTTCTCTGAAGGCAAATATTTCATGAGTTTCATTTAGCCCCAGTGAGGTTCAACAAGAGTGAAATTTAATTGCATGTGAGAATGTGAGCAGCTAATACAATAAAGACAATTTCAGTTTGTAAATAAGACCTGAAATAATAAAATCTAATTTTACCCAGAGGTTTGCTCTGCCTCGTAGAAAAAGAAGTTAAATATGATTATGGGCTTGTAGTAGGGTGAAATGGTTAAGAGGATAAGCCTTAGAGTCAGACTTCCTGAGTTGAAATTTTGGATCCACCATTAACTTTTTCTGATGGAATAGCTAACATTTCTAGTCTTTGGTGTTCTCGTATGTAAAAATTGGATAATTAATCAGACTTCCTTATAGGGCTGTTGAGAAGATTAAATGTGATAATTTATCTAAAGCTCTGGAACAGTATCTGGTACCTAGTAGGTGCACGGTAACTTTATTGTTACAGTGCAGTGAAAGTAAAGGCTTTCTAAGGAGTGCTTGGAAATACTCCTTGAGGATTAATTACGTATCCAAATAAAATTTATAAATGCACTGAAAATCTTAAGATGCTATCCAAATGAGAAGTGGTGTCTTTATATTAATGTAAGAAATACCAAAGAATTGTGTGAGATGCACATTTTTATGTTGTCTTGTTTCTCTGTGTGGATGTTTGGTAGACATTTAGAAAGATTCTGTAGCTGTCCTTTATTTTATCAGTAATATTTTAAGTACTATACATTTCATTTTGCATCTGGAGAAGCTTGAAGAGTTTTTTATTTTGTAGTGTGTTTTGGATAGCCTATCTACTATTGATTATGCCCTTTTCCAGTTCTTTTCAGGGTCCTTTTTCTGCTGCATCTGCATCAGGTCCTTAGGCATGGGTAGCAAGAAACTCAGACGAGTGGGTTTATCACAAGAGCTGTGTGACCGTCTGAACAGACATCAGATTGTTACGTGTCAGGTAAAGTTTATGTACTTTTTCTCTTGGAGAAACTTTAAGTACAAATTAATTTTAAATATACGTTAATAACTCCAAAGTAAGCCTGAAATATGAAAATCTAACTTTCTAAAAAAAAAAAAAAAGGTAATTGATAGTGCTTCTCTAGAGGCTAATTTAAAATAACGGGCCATAGAAAGTCTGGATGGCTCAGCTGTTGGGCGTCTGCCTTTGGCTCAGGTCATGATCCCAGGGTCCTGGGATTGAGGCCCACATCAGGCTCCCTGCTCAGTGGGAAGCCTGCTTCTCCCTCTCGAACTTCCCTTGCTTGTGTTCCCTCTCTCACTGTGTCTCTCTCTGTCAAATAAATAAGTAAAATCTAAAAAAAAAAAAAAAGTAAAAGGCCACTTACGTTGTATTTCCAAATGTGATTTCATTTATCCCGATTCCACTATGTTTTCATTTTAGGTCAGGGGAGAATGCTTATAGCATACTGTGAAGTATACTCATGCCATTTATTTGGGATTCTAGAGAAGTTTCATCTACTTGAAAGAAACTTTCAGTTTCTTTTCAGCAGTTTCTTTCAGCAGTTACGTAAGAAATAGGACTTAGATGAGGAGATGGTATTAAAAATGGATAATGTTTCCATAGTTTGGCTATTGTAGACATTGCTGCTGTAAACATTCGGGTGCACATGTCCCTTCCGATCACTACGTTGAGGAAGTTGAGAGGCAACGTGGGGGGTGGTTTGGGGGGTAGGAAAAGAAGAAAAGAAACAAGATAGGATTGGGAGGGAGACAAACCATAAGTGACTCTTAATCTCACAAAACAAACTGAGGGTTGCTGGGGGGAGGGGGGTAAGGAGAGGGTGGTTGGGTTATGGACATTGGGGAGGGTATGTGCTATGGTTAGTGCTGTGAAGTGTGTAAACCTGGCGATTCACAGACCTGTATCCCTGGGACTAATAATACATTATATGTTTATAAAAAAATAAAAAATAAAAAATAAAAAAAATGGATGATGTCTCTTGCAAGAGAAGTTAATAGAATAATTTTCCTACCACTGAATGAGAGAAATGGATAGAGCAGATGTTGCATTTTTTTAAAAAGATTTTATTTATTATTTGACAGAGAGAGATCACAAGTAGGCAGAGAGAGAGAGGGAAGCAGGCTCCCCGCTGAGCAGAGAGCCCGATGCTGGGCTCGATCCCAGGACCCCAAGATCATGACCGGAGCCAAAGGCAGAGACTTAACCCACTGAGCCACTCAGGCGCCCCAGATGTTGCATTTTTAAGCACAATAGTGAAGCAGATCCCTCTTGGGTTAAATAAGGTTTTATGTTAAGATTTAATCCTTAATAAGACAGATTTTCAGAGTATGCTACAATTTTAAAAAATTGCTTTGTGTGTTAATGATGTTTTTGGTTCCTCCTATACATTTAATAATCCTCATGTTCATACTTGAAAACACTCTTAAAAGTATGAGACTTAACATTTCATTCCAGAGTCAGTTTTATTGTCTCAATGATTAAATACTTCCTCTGAAGGATCTCATAGCTTAGTAAGAAACCTGTTTCAACCTGCACCTTCTGGTGTCTGTGCCCAAACTCCAGCACGGGGCAGTGCTCATATATACCTGGGTTGGAGGCTGCTGCTATGTGATGTCACTTGATGTGTCCTCTGATATATGCTAACTAAATTGGAGGATTAGAAGGTAAGTTTATGGCATCATATCTTTCAGTTCATCATGTATTTCAGGTATATAGGGGGCAATACTATAAGAAACATATAAACCTGTGGATCTATAACAAATTATGCTTTATCTACACATGGATAGTGTCCATTAAAAGTTTCTTTTTAATTCCAGTACCTTTGTTGCACATATATGTTTAAATAGTTATTTTATGTCTCTTTAGGACTTTTTATGTCTTTCCCCACTGGAGCTTATGAAGATGACCGGTCTTAGTTATAGAGGTGTCCATGAACTTCTATGTATGGTCAGCAGGGCCTGTGCCCCACAGATGCAAACGGTATATATATGTATTTTTTTATGATTTGGTTATGATTTTTGAGATGATTCTTAACCTCATTGGAAATCTTTTTTGGGGAGTGCCTGGGGGGCACAGTAGGTTAAGCAATCAACTCTTGGTTTTGGCTCAGGTCATGAGCTCACGGTCATGAGATTGAGCCACTGTGTTGGGCTCTACTCTCAGTGTGGGGTCTGCTTGAGCCTCTCGCCCCATCTGCCTCTACATGCTCACTCTCTCAAATAAATAAATCTTTAAAAAAAATAGAATCCTTTTTGGGATGAGGCAAAAGCAAAAATAGAGATGAACACCTCAAAAATATTGACTCACACCATCAAGTTAGTTCTTTAATGAGAACATATGTGAAAAATTTATGTAGTTTATAAACTCATGGGAGACAGTTCCTAATTATGGGATGAGGAAGCAACAGGAAGTTTTTTCCCTGTAGCTAATAGTGATATTTCAAAAGGACATCTGTGTCTTTTGTTTGGGTAGAATTTGTGGACCTCATGGTTAAATTATAATATACTCCTAATTTTAGAATGTTCCTGTCTCTATCATACTAACTTTTATCATTATCAGTCTACATCATAAAGTATACATATTGGGTTTCCACTTGCTTATTGATGAAATAATACTTAAAAACTTTGCTCACTCTTTTTTTTTTTTTTTTTTTAAAGATTTTATTTATTTGAGAGAGAGAGAAGAGACAGAGAGAGAGGGAGAGCAAGCATGAGCTGGGGAGAAGGGCAGAGGGAGAGGCAGAAGCAGACTCATTGTGGAGTACAGAGCCTGAGCGGGGCTCGATCCCAGGACTCTGAGATCATGACCTGAGTTGAAGGCAGCTGCTTAACCAACTGAGCCACCTAGGCACCCAAAAACTTTGCTCACCCTTGAGAATAGTTAAAGTCTTTTATAACAAATCCTTGTCAAGTGGTACAATTATTTTATACTTTCTGTCTCATAACTTTAGCTTTTCAACAGTAGATTTAGTGCCTGGTAGAAAAGATCTTGTTTTCCCAGAATACAGGTGCCTGGAAGTCTGTTTAGTGCTTTACAAATGTATTTATTTAGGTGAATTCTGGATTATTTACCTTACATCTTATATTGAAATTTGTTAACCACTGAGCAAAAAAGTGGAATTCAATTCTATGAAGTACGAAGGAAGGGATGTTAGTGTCATTTGAAATTTATGAAATGAATGAATAGATGAAGTATTTTCTTTCGTTCGGATTTAGCTTGTGATCTAAGAAAATACCTCATAGGCATAGTAGTCAGAAGAATTAGAATTGGAGTTAGGTATTGGCACTGTCTTAGCTTTGTCATTGACCTCCGAGCCTTGAACAGCTCACTTCGTTTTATGGGAGAAGGAGGAGAGCTAGAATAGTAAGTGGTGATGCTATGACCAGGTTCAATTAACTTGTTACTATTTTGAAGCTTGTAAAGCACCAAGAAAGTGTTTTAGTTTGGCAGGTATCATTCTGTTTGGTCAACATGTATGGCGTATTTCTAGTTAGAGAATTAAAGAGAGCACGGGCAGGAAATTCACCTTTCGTCTCTACTTCTGCTACCACTTCAGCCAAGGTATCAGTACCATTCCAGATGCCTACTCTAGAAACCGTCTTTCTCCTTTGTTGTATGTTCACTCCCGTAGCGCTCTCTAGATTTGAGTCTTGCTGTAAACATTGGCTTAGCTTCAGTACATTTTTCCAGGGGATATTTTTTGAGGGCCAGCCATGTTGCAGGTACTCTTGTCAGGTTCTGGGGATCTTGTAGTGAACGTGGTAACATCCTGCCCTCATGCAGCTTACAGTCCAGTGGGAGAAGTAAAGACATTACACGTATAATTACATAAACAGTTATTTGTAGTAATGATAAGTCCTACCAAGGAAAAGTACAAAAAACTCTGAAACTTAATAACAGGGTTTGTTACTTAGTTCTGGGGTTAGGAAGGGCTCCCACTAGGAAGTGACATTTTAGCTAAAACCTGAAGGATGATGAATAGGGGAGAGATAGGCAAAGTCAGGAAGGAGGTGAGCACGGAGGAGTCTGTAGGCGGGGGACCAGGATGTGTAAGGCCCTGTGAGAGAGGGAGAATGGCACTTCCCGGCAGTAATATCAGGCTGTTGTGACTGGAACAAAGCAGTGAGGAGCAGATTGACCTCAGAGATGAAATCAGAGAAGCAAGCAGGAGTCAGATCATGGGGCCTGCAGACATGTAAAGGATTTTGAATTTTATTCTGAGAGCAATAAAAAGTCCCCAAAGGGTAGGATCTGTGTTTTTAAAAGCTCAGTCTTACACAGAGATTTTATAAAAAAACAGGATTCCTGGCACATCTCAGGCTGACAGTGCTGTCCTGATTGTTGCTGCTGCTGTTGGTGAATTTTTTTAAGAAGATTTTATTTATTTATTTGAGAGAAAGAGAATATGAGAGAGTGAGTGTGAGAGGGGGAAGGTCAGAGGTAGAAGCAGACCCCCTGCTGATCAGGGAGCCCGATGCAGGACTCGATCCCAGGACTCCAGAATTATGACCTGAGTTGAAGACAGTTGATCAACCAACTGAGCCACCCCAGGCGCTCCGTTGTTGGTGAATTTGAAGCAGATTATCTCCAAGAATGGGCAGATCCGTGAGCAAGCCCTTCTGGCTTACACACTGGGTATAAAACAACTAATTGTTGGTGTTAACAAAATGGATTCCACTAAGCCACCCTACAGCCAGAAGAGATATGAGGAAATCGTTGAGGAGGTCAGCACCTACATTAAGAAAATTGGCTACAACTTCAACACAGTAGCATTTGTGGCGATTTCTTCTTGGAATGATAACAACATGCTGGAGCCAAGTGCTGACATGCCTTGGTTCAAAGGATGGAAATTCACCCTAAAGATGGGAATGCTAGTGGAACCACATTGCCTGAAGCTCTGGATTGCATTTCTGGAACCACAAGCCCTTGTGTTTGCCTCTCCAGGATATCTACAAAATTGGTGGTATTGGTACTGTCCTTGTGGGCCAAGCGGAGACTGGTGTTCTAAACCTGGCATGGTGGTCACCTTTGCTCTGGTCAGTGTTACAACTGAAGTAAAGCCTTTTGAAATGCAGCATGAAACTTTGAGTAAGGCTCTTCCTGGGGACAGTGTGGGCTTCGATGTCAAGAACAACGTATCTGGGGGCACCTGCATGGCGCAATTGGTTGAATGTCTGCCTTTGGCTCAAGCCATGATCCCTGGGTTCTGGGATCAAACCCCATGTCATGTTCCCTGCTCAAAGGGGAGTCTGTTTCTCTCTCTCCCCCCTGCTTGTGTTCTCTCTCTCTCTTTCTGTCTCTCTCACTCTCTCGCAAATAAAAATAATACAACAACAACAACAACAAATAATGACTTATCTGTCAAAGATGTTCATCGTGGCAATGTGCCTGGTGACAGCAAAATTGACCCACCCGTGGAAGCAGCTGGCTTCACAGCTCAGGTGATTATCCTGAACCATCTAGGCCAAATCAGTGCTGGATATGCATCTGTGCTGGATTGACACACAGTTCACATGGCTTGCAAGGTTACTGAGCTGAAGGAGAAGATAGATCATCATTATGGAAAAAAGCTGGAAGATGGTTCCAAGTTCTTGAAATCTGGTGATGCTGCCTGCCATTGTTGATATGGTTCCTGGCAAGCCTGTGTGTGTTAAGAACTTTATTGTCCTCCTCTGGACCATTTTACTGTTGGTGACATAAGACAGATGGTTGCTGTGGGTGTCATGCAGAGCAGTGGACAAGAAGGCAGCTGGAGCTGGCAAGGTCACCAAGTCTGCCCAGAAAGCTCAGAAGGCTAAATGAGTATTAATCTCCTGTACCTGCCAGTCCAGTCTTAATCAGTGGTTGAAGAATGGTCTTGGGACTGTTTGTGTCAATTGGCCAATTAATAGTAAAAGACTAGTTATTGATAACAGTGCATCATAAAACCTTCAGAAGGAAAGGAGAATGTTTTGTGGACCATTTGTGTTTTTGTGTGTGTGGCTGTTTTATTAAGATATTAATTTTCTTAAAAAATATTTTATTTATTTGACAGAGAGAGATCACAAGTAGGCAGAGAGGCAGGCAGAGAGAGAGGAAGAAGCAGGCTCCCCACTGAGCAGAGAGCCCGATGCGGGGCTCGATCCCAGGACCCTGAGACCATGACCTGAGCCGAAGGCAGAGGCTTTAACCCACTGAGCCACCCAGGCGCCCCAAGATAATAATTTTTAAAAATCAGTACTTTTTAATGAAAACAACATGACCAAAAATCTGTTACAGATTTTTGAGACCCACTAAAACAAATTTAATGAGAAAAAAAACCCCACAACAACTCAGTCTTGAACACAGGCAAGTGATCGGAAAGGAGCAGGAAAATATTCGTGAAGACCACTTAGATATCTACTACTATATTCCAGACAGAGAGTGGTTGTGACGAGCGTTTTTCGTGTGGTGTCAGTGCAGATGGCATTATGTGAGTTGTTATGAGAGATATTTAGGAGGCAGAATGAGTAGGATTGGTGATTGTTTGCCAGTGGGTAGTGGTGAAATACAGGAAAGTGACAGGTGAGTCCTTGATTTTTTGCTTTGGGAAACTGGGTAGTACCACTTCCTGAGATAAGGAATGCTGGAAGAAAGATCAGACTTGATGGAGGCAGATCATGAATTTAATTTAGTACTTGTTGAATGTAAGGGGCATATGAAACACTGAGTGGAGATACGAAGCAAGCAGTTCAGTGCGTAGACTTGCAATCTGAGGGAGAGGTCTGTCGTAGCAGTATGCGTTTGGGAGGCATCAGTGTAAAATGACGATGAGATAAGCTTATCCAAGACCAAGTCCAGAGTGAAGCCAACACTTTATTTTTATTTTTATTTTTATTTTTTTTTAAAGATTTTGTTTATTTGTCAGAGAGAGCGAGCACAGGCAGACAGAGTGGCAGGCAGAGGCAGAGGGAGAAGCAGGCTCCCTGCCGAGCGGGGAGCCCGATGTGGGACTCGATCACAGGACGCTGGGATCATGACCTGAGCCGAAGGCAGCCACTTAACCAACTGAGCCACCCAGGCGTCCCTGAAGCCAACACTTTAAAGTCAGATTAAATAATGATGCGTCTGGGAAGAAGCAGCCACCACCGTAGAAGAAAAACTGGTGGAGTGGCATACCAAAATATTCCTTTTTGTTTCATTTATATACATACCATCATTTCTGATATTGTATACATACTATCTTATACATATACATATACATATATATCTTATATATATATATATATATATATATATACATATATATCTTATCCTGTTCCTTCATTTTTAGTCTTTTTTATATGTGTCACTAATTCTGTTATTCTAGTGATTAGAGCTCTTATAGTGGCAAGGAAGTACTTTAATGTTGACAGATTGGGCAGCCTTTACACGTTTGATAAAATGTCTCCAAGCCTATCTACCAGGCAATAGCCTGATGATATATTGTAGACAATATTCAGGCATTTCTAAGTCAGATTCATACCAGATGACTTTTTCTGTAGTTTTTCTTTTCTTTTTTTTTTTTTAAATGTACCTGAGTATAGCCTTAGAAAAATGGGATAATCCATGGTTTAAATGATCTAAGAATTTAATAGGTGAGATTGGACAGAAGTGGGGACATTTGTGGCTTACAAATATTAATATGCTAGTTTTCCTACTTCTTCACAGAAACAGAAGGGCCTTGGATTTGACATATAGATTTATTAAGTTGTAAACTGGAAGTGGTTAGAAACTGTCTCTGTTTCTGTTCCCAGAGTTTATTATAGTATATGGCATGCAGTAAGTACTCAGTATTTGTTGAAAATGAATGAAGGAAGGAAGGAAGGAAGGAATAATTACTGTTCTATGGCTTGATCTCAGTTTATTTGGGCAATTTAATAAAATAGTAGTAATTTTTAATGTTAGAAATTGTAGAGGTAAGCGTTCTTAAACTTGCTAGGTATGTAATCACATTAATCACATTTTAAAGGCCCCTTTTCAGAAGAAGGTAACAGGTTCCAAGGATTTGATGCAGACATTTCTTGGGGGGCCGTTTCTCAGGCTACCATACCTACCTTCAAGCTATTCTTCACAGACCAACCTTGGTTTGAAAAGATAACTTGAGCATGCCATTCCTTCTTGCTCTCCACATTGACCCCAGACGTCAACAAGGCTCTTTCGTGATTTGGCCCCTGCTTATTTCTCCAGCCCCATCACTGGCTCCACTGTGACCACACTCCATCTTTCAACCATTCTAACTCTTTTGATTTTTTGTAGTTTTTATGAGTTTCCATTTTCTCCCTTTCTTTGTGTGTTCTGTCTCTTTGGCAGGAATATGTGTTTTTCCTTTGCTTAACAGCAATCTCACATTTTAGCTCAGACATCCAGCTCCTCCTGAAGGCTTCCTGGATCACAGGATTCATAGATGAGGTATATACTGTCTCTGTGAGTCCACTTTCCCTGTTATGGTGTCTCTGATAACTGGATTGTAATTGCCTAGTTTCCAGTCCTAATTTCAACTGCTGGGTGACCACTGTGAGGGCAGGGCCTCTGTCTCCTCTGTCATATCCCCATAATCTGGCATAGTCTCTGGCACGGACTAAATCTTTGTTTAACAAATAAATGTTTGAGGAAAAGAGAGATGGATGGGGGTTCCAGCTGCTAGAAACTGAGGTTTGGAGTTGGTTTCTGGTTTTGAATAGACATGGAGATTGAAAAGGACGTCTTTTTTTTCTTGTTCAGGCTTATGGGATGAAGGTGCAGACGTCTGCTTCTCTCTCCGCAGCGTTCTTAGCCACAACCCTTTCTGCATTGGATGAAGCCCTGCATGGTGGTGTGGCGTGTGGATCCCTCACAGAGGTAAAGGAGAAACTTTCAAATCTCCCACTGGCCTGTAACCTTCAGAGCCAGGGAAAAAGTTTAGTTGAAAACAGATTATTTCATACCTCAAGGGCATGGTTCTCCACTCAGAACCTAGTATAATTGCTTTGCAAAAATAAAGGTATTCAGAACAGTCCTTGCTGACCACCTGAAGTCTGCTTCGGCTGCTGTTTGTTAAAATTAACTTAGAAACTGATGAATATTATGAAATAGTATGAAGCGATTTGGGGGAATTAAAAAAGGAACACTACTTAGTGTATGAGGAAGGAAAATTTGAAATTTTATTAACATGTGGGCAAATCATGGTATTAAACTGAAGTGAGCTATTTTTTCTGTTGTAGATAAAATTTGGCTCTAGGATGTGATAGGCTGTGTTAGTTATGCGTTGTTGCACACCAAATTACTTCAAAATAAAGTGGCTTAAAACAACAATTGATACTTACTATTTCTGTTTCTTTGGGAGTGGCTTAGCTCAGAGATGTTGGTGAGGGATGCAGTATCTTGAAGGCGTGGTGGGGCTGGAGGATATTTCCAAGAGGGCTCACTCATGTAACTGGGAAGTTGATGATGGTTCTTGGTAGGAGGTCACAGTTTCTCTCCATGTAGGCTCTCCACAGGCTACTTGAGTTCCTCAGGACATGGTGGTTGACTTCCCCCAGGGTGAGTAATCCAAAAGAAGGCAAGATGGAAGTGGCAAAGCCTTTGACGATTTAATTGTGGAAGTTACACACCATTAACTTCTGCCACATTCTCGTCTTAAGAAGCATGTCATTAAGTACAGCTCACATTTAAGGAATAGGAAAATTGGCTCTACTTTTTGAAAGAAGTGTCAAGAATTCAAGGACATTTCTTTTTTTTCTTTTTTTTAAGAGAGGGGAAGGTGGGGAGGGCAGAGGGAGAGGAGGAGAGAGAATCTCAAGCAGGATCCATGTGGGGCTTGATCTCACAGCCCTGAGATCATGCCTGAGCCAAAAATCAAGAGTTGGACACTTAACTGATGTTACTTTAATCCATTTGTATATTATAATATGATTGCTGATGTAGTAATTTTTACCACATAATTATAGTACAATATTACTGTCTATATTATTAGACTGCATTAGAGTGCTGTGGCTTATTTACTTTTCATTAAAAATTTGTACTGTTAAACACCATCACTTTTTTTTTTTAAAGATTTATTTACTTTAGAGTGAGAGAGAGGGCACAGGTGAACCGGGAGGGGGATGAGGGGCAGAGGGAAAGAATCTCAAGTAGAGTCCATGCTGAGTGTGGAGCCCGATGCGCGGCTCAATCCCAAAGACCCTGAGATCATGACGTGAGGTGAAATCAAGAGTCAGTTGCTTAACCAACTGAGCCACCTGGGTGCTCCAAACACCATCACTCTTATCTCCCCACCCCACCCCTTTTTAACCACCATTTTACAGATTTAACTTTTTTAGATTCCACATATAACTGATACTGTATAGTACATTTCTTTCTCTGTCTGGCTTATGTTGTGTAGTGTAATGTGCTTAGGGTCCATTCATGTTGTTGCTCATGGGAGGTTATCTTCCTCATGGCTGAGTAATTTTCCACTGTGTATCTATGCCACATTTATTATTATTATTTTTATTAACATAATGTTAATAAATGTTATTAATGTTGCAAATAATGTTATTTGTTTCAGGAGTACAGGTCTGTGATTCATCAGTCTTACACAATTCACAGCACTCACCATAGCACATACCCTCCCCAATGTTCATCACCCAGCCACCCCATCCCTCCCAACCCTCTCCCCTCCAGCAATCCTCAGTTTGTTTCCTGAGATTAAGAGTCTCTTATGGTTTGTCTCCTTCTCTGGTTTCATCTTCATTTTTTCCTCTCTTCACCTATGATACTCTGTCTTGTTTCTCAAATTCCTCATATCAGTGAGATCATATGATAATTGTCTTTCTCTGACTTATTTTGCTCAGCATAATACTTTCTAGTTCCAGCCACGTTGTTGCAAATGGCAAGATTTCATTTTTCAATGACTGCATAGTATTCCATTGTGTATCTATACCACATCTTCTTTATCCATTCATCTGTCGATGGGCATGTGGGCTCTTTCCATAGTTTGGCTCTTGTGGACATTGCTTAAAGGCTGCATTTTTAAATGCATTCACCTGTGATGGACATTTAGGTTGTTAACATATCTTGGCTATTGAGAATGCTACTATGATAATCATTGGAGTGCAGGTATCTTGATGAAATAGTTTTTACTTCCTTTGGGTATATATCCGTAAGTGGAATTTCTGAGTAGTATGTGGATCTATTTTTAATTTTTCTGAGGAACCTCTATATTGTTTTCCTTAGTGAGATTGAAGATATTTAGAAGCTAGCACAGTTCTTTCCTGCATCCTTCATTGGCGTGCTTACTGGTCCGGTGTGGTGACTCACGCACTTACCAAGATACTCCTGAAGAACTTCTTGCCTGAGACTTCTAGGGGCATAGATATTTTAAGCAAACTTCTAAGCAAGAGCAGACTCTGACATTCTCATAGTCATGAATTCCAGTGTACATTTTTTTTTCTTGAAAATGGGCATTCTGTTTTAGATACTATAACTTATTTTATGTCCTGTATTCTAAGAAAGGTTTAAAAATATGTGTGCTATGCTTGGAGGATGCCTATTAGATAGTTGATAAATGAGTGAGCATATCTTGAAAAGAAACCAAACCCTCCTGCTGTTGCAGGGTACTGCCACCAGATGGTGCCAGAATCTTACTATTCGTAATCTTTTTGCACCCTAGCAGGACCTCTTCAAATGAGTTTGTAAAAGCAGTGTTCCACAGTTATAAAGTTATTTAAATAGCAAAAACTGAACTTAAGATTAACTAACAACCAATTTTAAAAAATGTTTTAAAAACTAGTTTAAAAAAATGTTAAAAAATGTTAAAAAAATTAAAAAATGTTTTAAATACTTTTTCACTTGGCATTTGTCAATTCTTTCTGAATCCAAATGTTAGTTACCAGCCTTGTTGGTGTTTTGCCATGATCTGCTTGGCGGACTTGGAGCACAGACACTCTGACTGCTTTTTAGTGGCCGGTTCTGTACTTTCTGTAGCCTCTTCAGTTGTTTTGGGATTTTTTTTTTCAGCTGAGTATACGGAGTGTTTCTATTTACCTTTTATTAACAACATTTTAATGTATATTATACATATATAAGATTAAATATATCCTGCATGTGTAAGTTATGAAGTCTTATGACCCTATGACTTAATAAAAACCAGAACAGTACCAGAACCATTGAAACTAACCGCGGGCTTTTCCCTGATCCTATCTTTACTCTTCATTGAGATGTCATCTTTGTCCTGAATTTCTACCATTCCTAAAATTTTTTCCCCTACAGTTTTCTTTTACTGTCTATGTACCTAAATAGGTGCTATGACATTTATTTAGTTTTGCTTTATTTTGAACTTTATTAAATCATTTCTGTGATTAATTCATATCATATCTCTTGGGTGAATTTTTTTTTTCACTTAATAATGTCTTCTAAGATTTAACCATGTTGTTTCAGGTGACAGGAATATAATTCCCTTTTCCTGCTGTATCATATTCCATTTTGAAAATATGCCACAATTTATTTATCTTTTTTCCTGTGAATGAACATTTGGGTTGTTTCTAGTTTGCTGCTCATATAAACAAATCCTATGAAAATTGTTGTACATGTCCCTTGCATCACATGTACAAGTATTTCGCTGGGACAGGGATTGGCAAATTACTGCCCAATCTAGCTTGGTGTCTGTTTTTATAAACAAAGTTTTATTATAATACAACTGTGCTGATTTGTTTATGTTTTGTCTGCTGCTGTTTATATGATAGAAGGCAGAGTTGAGTTAGTTGTGGTAAAGATCTCATGGTCTGTAGAGCCTAAAATATTTACTATCTGGACCCTGTCTAGGGTATCTACCTTGGAGTGATTTCCTTGTTATAGGATATGTGCATAATGCAACTTTGCAGAATCAGGACAAATTGTTTTCCAGAGCGGTTGTACCTGTTTGAATTTCTCCCAGTGATGTGCAGGAATTCTTCTTGCTTCATACCTTCATTCCTTGGTATTATCAGATTTCTTAACTTATGCCCATCTTTGGCATCTATGATCTTAGTTTTCATTTTCCTGATTTCTAATGAGCTTGAATATTTTTTTCACAAATCATTTGGTTATTTCAAAAGCAGTTTTATTAAGGTACAATTTAACCACTATAAAAACTCAATGATTATTAATTGTATAATTCAACTAATTTGGTAATTTTCTAGTAAGTTATCACCATAGTCCAGGTTTAGAACAGTTCCATCACCTTAAAAATTTCCCTCATGCATATTTATAGGTAATCCTTGCTTCCATCCTCAGCCTAGGGTACCCACTCATCTGTTTTTCTACTTCTATCTATATATTTGCCATTTCTAAACATTTAATATAAGTGGTATCATCTAATATGTAGTCTTTTGTGTTTGGTTTCTTTCACATAGTGCGATGTTTTTGAGGTTCACCCATATTGTAGCATGTGTTAGTAGTTTGTTCCTTTTAATTGTGGATTTGTATCCCATTGTATGGCTGCAGCACATTTTGTTAATCCAGTCCTCAGTTGATGGACACTTAAATTGTTTCCATTTTTTAATCCAGCAGGAATAATGCTGCTATGAACATTCATGGATAGGTCTTTGTATGGACATAGGTTTTTCTTTCTCTTGGGAGATTACTAGGAGTGAGTGGATAATGGATATATTAAATTTTTAAGAAACTGTCAGACTGCTTTCCAAAGTGGCTGTACCATTTCACATCCTCACTGGCAAAGTGTGATGGTTTGTTTCTCCACATTCTCACATTTAGTATTGTTTATCTTTTTGATTTTAGCTATTCCAGTGGGTGTGAGTGATATTTCATTGTTGGTTTTTTTCTCTCCCCCTTGCGCCACTGGGGGACCACAGACAACCCCATCCGCACTCTCACAGCCAGGCTTGCTGTGGAATTGCCAATTTCATTCTAGTTTAATTACACTTTTCTAATGACTAATGATTTCGAACACCTATTCATGTTCTTACTGGCCATTTGTGTATTTTCTCTCTCTCTCTCTTTTTTTTAAGATTTATTTATTTATTTTAGAAAGAGAGAATGCCTGTGCGTGAGCAGGGAGAGGGGCAGAGGGACAGGGAGAGAAAATCCTCAAGCAGACTCCCTGTTGAGTATGGAGCCCCAGGTGTGGCTCCATCCCACAGCCCTGACCTCATGACCTGAGCCAAAATAAAGGGTCAGAAGCTTAACTGACTGAGCCACCCAGGCACTCCCTTTTGTGTATTTTCTTAAGTGAAGTGCCTAGTCAGATCTTTCGCCTATTTTTTAATTGGTTGTTTTCTTGTTACTGAGTTGTAAGCATTCTTTATATATTCTGGATACAAGTCCTTCAACAGATAGAGGATTTGCAATTGTTTTCTTTCAATCTGTGGCTTGTCTGTTCATTGGTTTGTTCATGGCAGCTTTTGGAGTCCAGTCTGTCAGTTTTTTTCCTTTTATTGATGGTGCTTTGGTCATCTCTACAAATTCTTTGTCCAGCCAAAGACACAGTGATTTTTGCTATGTTTTCTTCTAAAGTTTCATAGTTTTAGGTTTTACATTTTGTTTATGATCTTTTTTTTTTTTAAGATTATTTATTTATTTATTTGACAGACAGAGATCACAAGTAGGCTGAGAGGCAGGCAGAGGGAGAGGAAGGGAAGCAGGCTCCGTGCTGAGCAGAGAGCCCAATGTGGGGCTTGATCCCAGCACCCTGGGATCATGACCCGAGCTGAAGGCAGAGGCTTTAACCCACTGAGCCACCCAGGCGCCCCTGTTTATGATCTATTTTGAGTTAATTTTTGTGTGATCTATTTTGAGCTAATTGAGTTAATTGCATACTGTTTCTTTTTTAATATTTTGTAACAGTTTGTATAAATTAGAATTATTTGTTTCTTGAATATTTGATAAAAATTATCTGAAAAATTGTCTGAACTTGGTATTTTCCTTGTGGGAAGATTTTAAAAAATGAAATAAATTCTTTTAATGCCTTATAGGACTATTCAGGTTTTCTATTTCTTACTGAGTAGTTTTGGTGAATGATATTTTTATGAATATGCCCATTGTCTTTAATTTTTCAAATTTATTGTCATAAAGTTATTCACTGAATTCTCCTTATCTTTAAATCTGATTTTTAAAAAATTAAAAAATTTAAATCTGGCTTAATATGTGAGTTTATTCCACTTTTCATTCATTTAACAGAGATCACAAGTAGGCAGAAAGGCAGGCAGAGAGAGAGAGAGAGGAGGAATCAGGCTCCCTGCGGAGCCGAGAGCCCGAGGTGGGGCTCGATCCCAGGACCCTGGGATCATGACCTGAGCCTAAGGCAGACAACCAACTGAGCCACCCAGGTGACCCTCTTATAGTCTTTTCAAAGGACTGTGCTTTTTATTATTCTTTTTTGGTCCTCTCTCTTTTCTTCTCCTTCAATGATTTCTTTTATTTTATTATCTCCTTCTATGTAATTGCATGTTTTCTGAGATTATTTCTACCTCCCCAAAAAACTTATGTACATTTAATCTATTAATTTTCAGGTTTTTTTTTTAGTTTTTCTTTTTTTTTTTAAACTCTGAGCTTGTAGGCTATGAATATCCATTGCTTAATTTTTAAAATATAAAATGAAATTTATTTTATATAAAATTTATTTATATAAAATGAAAATTATATAGCATTTTCATTTTTATTTAGTTTTAATGGTATTTTAAATTTTCCATTATGATTGCTTCTCCAATTCATGAGTTATTTGGAATTTTTGAAAATCTAAATTATTTAATTAAAAAATTTATCTTTTAAAAATTAGATTGTTAACCTAAATTCATTGGCCAGAGAACTTTATGTGATACTGATTTTCTGAAATTTTCTGAAACTTGTTTTAGGATGTAATATGTGATCAGTTTTTACAAAAATACTCTAGGTGCGATTGAGAAGAATAATTATTTTCTAATATTTAAATGCTCTGCATGTGTGACCATTAAATTTGGCTTGTTATTTGGGTTGTTCAAATTTTTATCTTTACCAACCTTTTTTCCTCAGCCTGACCTAATAGTAATTTAGAGAGGTTGTTAAAATGTTGTTGAATTGACAAATTTACTTGTAATTCTATTATTTTTTACTTAATGTATTTTGAGCCCATTTTATTGTGTTTTGACTTAACACATTTAGAATTGTCCTATGTTTTTAGAGAACTGAACCATGTACTTGGTTCTATATAGCACTTGTCACTGTTACAACTATAGTGTTCGTATGCTTAATTAGTGCATGTCTTCCTCATTGGAGAATAAATTACAAGTGGGTAGGGATTATGTCTTTATTTTTATTGTTAGATTTATAGTATTAGCATATGTAGAAGGTACTTAATAAGTATTAGTTGAGAGAAAGAGTTTGTATTTAAACACTTATGTAGTGCTTGTTTACTGTAATGCTTTGGTTATTGCTATGTCTTTCATATTCTCTCGTTGGATCTTGAAATAAGCCAAACTTTAGTAATTTTTAATGTTATACTTATTTTGATTTATATACCATTAAAAATTATCACAGTAGTACACTTAAGGAATATGAGTTTTTTACTTAACTGATCTTTTATTAACGAACATCAGTGATTCTTTCATTTTAGTTTTTTCTTAAATATCTCTAATATCTGTATATCTTAACTGCATATTTAGAGATCTGTTAAATATTGCTATTTAACAAATCATTCCAAAATTTAGTGGCTAAAAACAACAAGAAAGATTTATTATCTCACAGTTTCTGTGAGTCAGGAATTCAGGAGCATCTTAGCTGGTTTTCTGGCTAAGGTCTCTCATGAGATTACAGTCAAGGTATTGGTGAGGCTGTGGTCATCTGAGAACCTGCCTGGAGCTGGCAGGGATGCTTCCAAGATGGCTCACGTATGTGGCCGGGAATTTGGTCCTGGCTCTTGTTGGCAGGAAGTTTCAGTTATTGGCCACCTGGACCTCTCCACAGGACTGCTTGCCTGTCTTCCTGACATGGCAGTTGACTTTATCTAGAGTAAGTGATCCTAGAGAACAAGGCAGAAATGGCATTGTCTTTTATGGTCTGGCTTTGGAAGTTACATAGCATTACTTCCGCTGTAGTCTATTACGCAGACACATCTGTTAATAGTGCGCGAGGGGAGTACAGAAGGGTGTGAATACCAGAGTGAGGTCACTGGGTCCTTCTTAGAGCCTGGCTATCACTGTATATGTGTGTTGATATACGTAGGCATGCGTGTGTGTGTATGTGTGTGTATGTGTGTAAGTCTTAAAAAACTTTAAATTATTACTTCTCCATTCCCAGAGACTTTGTGGTAGACAGAATTCTGAAATGGCCTCCCAGAGATGCTGTGCCACAATGCCTGGAACCTGTGGATGTGATGAGCTAGCATTCCCATTATTATGGCACTTCTGTGGTACAGTTGACTTTAAGACAGGGAGATCTACTGATCTGCTTCCATGGGCCCTTGAAAACTGAGCTTTCTCTGGCCAAAGAGGGAGAAACCAGAAAGATCGTGAGAAGGAACGTAGGTAGGTGGCCTCTAGATGCAGTGAGCAGCCCTCGGATGACGGCCAGAAAGGAAACAGCTCAGATCCGCAGCTGCAGAGCAGGGGCGGTTTCTCTTTGATTTCTCCTCTGCTGCACTGGCATCTTGATCTTGGCCCGGTGAGACTGAGCGGAGAGCCCTGTCAAGCCCATCCAGACGGACTGCTAACTTACGGAAATGTGAGAACCTACAGAAGTGTGAAATAAGACACGGGTGTTAACTTAGGCTGTTAAGTTTGTGGTAAATTGTTACGGAACGATAGAGAACTAATATGGTATCACTGGAGGTGTCTAATTAATTGCCTTGCATGATCTTTGTTTCTGGTTAAAAGGTCAAATCTAGAGTCCCAGATACGAGGTAGATGTCACATCTGGTGAGAGAGGTAAGGCAACTGGTAGGATAAACTTAGATGAGGCCTGGAGACGACAGAGGGAGTAAGAATAAGTCTGGAAACATTCTGCTAGTGTTTTTATAGCTGCTCCTTCCTGATGCCCAGTTTCGATTGACGTGACGATTCGATTGACGTCGCTGAATCTGTGTAGGTGCAGTTACAGCACCAAGATCAAAAGTGGAAGTAGAGAAGCACTCCTCATGCCGAAAGCAGAAGCAGCAGAGGAGAAATCAAAGAGAAACCGCCTCTGCGGAATCACAGATGAAACTGAACTGCGGGGCTTTGTCCTATTCCCTGGGAACATCAGATTTCTTACTCGAGGAATATCTAAGCAGATAATTCGGCATCTGCTATTACTAATGATGGGTAGTAAAGATATGCTTGAAACTTAAAGTTTAAAAGTTTATGTAATGTGGAGGTGAAACCACATGCTAGCGTTCTCATAGGGGATCATGTACATTAAATCAGTGTTTTTCAATCGTGTTTTCATTTTCTTCCCTTATGAGCTTTTTAGACATTTTTTTTTCTAATGAAGCCTCCTTCCCCATGGGATTTTAATGCCACAGATACACTATATACCTGTTTATGTACTGTCTGTATATCTGTGTTTTAGGTAGAAAAAAGAGTAAAATCTAATCCCCCCCTGCCCCACCAAAAGCAGGTTTCATCCTTGGGTCAAGATCACCCCTACTAAGAATGTAGAATAAAGATGCTAATATGACTTGGTAAAATTAAGGTTGTATTTAAAGGGATCGCCAAAAAAAAGTGTTTTCATACTGCAATTCTGAGGTTATTGGACTAGAGAACTGTTCCAAACTCACGTCAACAGACAGGGATATAAGATCTGCATATCTTTGTTCAAGAGTACCTCTGGAAGTATAAACCTATGAGGCCTGCCAAATCTTTACAACATTTGAGAGGGACGATTACATCCAGATCCTTGCTCTAAGTACTGAGAAAGGATGTAGCACGTTTTTACATTATTTGTATTTCCTGACGCATTTCTATGCTTTGTTCATGATTTAAGTAGACCAGTTGTCCTTGAGCGGGTCCGTTTTGCTTTGGAAGTGACTATTTTACTATCCCAAAAAGGTAGGAGCAGGATGCCAGAGTCCTATTTTTCCTCAGAAGTCCTGATTTTTCCTCAGAACAGTTAAATATGGAGTTCTTATTCTTTCATATTGGCAAGGTTAGCTGTGGCCTGCAAGATCACAGGAGCTAATGAGGCAGGATTGTAAACTTAAGTGCCTTCAAGGACCAGGCATGTGATAGGAATGCATAAACAATGAAGTACAAGACATGGATTTTTGATTAGTCAATTTTGGCTGCTTCCACTATTTATCACAGCAGCAAACATTTATTTTTCTTGCTCGTGGGTGTGTAGGTTGGCCAGGATGGGTCTCATCTCCTTCAGAATCCAGGTTAAGGTGTGCTCCATGTGTGGCAACAGCAGTAGGATTCCTAGGGAGAAACTTCCAATTCCCATTCCTTGACCATAATCCGCTGACGTGGTTTATCCTGTCCAGTGTTTTGAAAGGCAAGAGAGTCAGGCCCCTGTCCTAAAACAGGAGCTTAGCAGGTGTGGTTGATTGGATCATTGCTCCTAATTCTTCGTTCATTTCCTGGTTTAGAAATAAATGTCTTTCTCCATAAAGATTTCATAGAATCTTTTATATAGCACATGTTATATGATTGTTAAATGGATGATGATGTCCCTTGATACTGTTTGATTTTTTTTTTTTTTTTAACTGTGAAGCTTGGGGTACTTGTCATTTCCATGTCCTCCTGTGTTTTTCTGCTCAGTTCCCCTCCCTTCTTTTTTGTCCCTTCCCATGTACTTGAAAGATAGCAGTTGTTAATATGAAATAAGAAGGAGTAGTGGAGAAAATCCAAGATATAAAATCCTCCGCATGTTGATGTAAAGTAATTTAAGATCAAGGTTTTTTTCACAATGCAAAGTACTACCTGGCCTTTCTGAGATTGAGATTTTGTTTGTTTGTTTTAGGATTTTGAGAGTTAGTTATTTTTCAAATGTATTCTGTAGGTCTGAAGGCCTAATCATATTTACATGATTGTAGAGCAAATGGAGACAAATGATGGGTGAGGGGCATCATTAAAAAAAAATGAAGTTTCCAAAGCTCTTTTCTCAGATCCAAACCAGGCAGTCCTTAAATTTTCTCAGGTGAAGTATTGGTTTGGCAGATGGCCCATCCTGTTGCCCCCATCTTCAGTGAGAGGAGAGTTAACTTGGTTTTAGGTCCTGTCAGGTCCAGGTTTCACATTCATCTCAACCATTCTGTCTCTCTATAGATTAAAATGACTAGGCTTCATTTTTATTTCAGTACAACTAGACTTTCTTTGCTTAGGAATAATTCTCTTTCTCCTTTAAACTAATTATTAATATTTGCTTTCCTGTTGATATTTGAGTGATCCTCACCACCTCACCTAACCACTGGTTATTTCCTTTCAGTTCTTTTATTTCTCAGGCAGAGTTGAAGCCCAGAATCTAAACTATATGAAGCTGATTGTATTTTACTGGTGTTTTCTGTGTGTAAATGTTGTATTCACTCTAGAGTTTCCAAGAAACAACTAACTGAGACTATTCTGGTTTGGCATGTTCTCCCTTTCTAACCACCATTGGAGCTGAACCTGGGAACTGAACACAACTTGAAACTTTGTGGTTTGGCTGGGAGAATTCAGGGCTAAACTATCTGAAGCTAAAAATTATTAATGTTGAAATGTTTTAACCCACTAAGTAAACCTGAAAAAATAATGAAATTTAACTCCAGTCAGCCCATCAGAATTGCATGCAGCATAAATTTTTTTGAGTCTAAAAAGAGAGTGAAAAATGTATGAAGATGATCTGAGATTGCTAAAGAATTAGAAATTAGTTATTTTAGCTTAAATTAATGTAATTATCTGACTTCAAATGCAAAGTCAAAACAAAACAAACAACCCCAGAAATCTTGTTATTCACATAATGTTCTATTTTTCACTAGACTATGCTGAATAGTACGTGAAAATAATGAAGTAGAAAAAATGCCAGTTCTACTTGTTTTAAGTTTTCAGATTTTTTTACATGTTTTCTTTAAAGATGGAATAATGAGAATACCTTACATTTTCATGAGACTTGATATATTATCGAATGTTTTCATGTGTATCATTTTAATTAAAATAATGGCTTGTTTTACCTTTCCACTAAAAATTACAAAGGATCTAAGGGGTTTAAGCTCATTAAATCTTAGAAAGTATATAAAACCTGGTGTGTAGGAGTACCTGGGTGGCTCAGTGGGTTAAGTCTCTGCCTTCGGCTCAGGTCCTGATCTCAGGTCATGATCCCAGGGTCCTGGGATCGAGCCCCGCATCGGGCTCTCTGCTCAGCGGGGAGCCTGCTTCCCCCTCTCTCTCTGCCTGCCTCTCTGCCTACTTGTGATCTCTCTCTCTGTCAAATAAATAAAATCTTAAAAAAAAGAAACCCTGGAGTGTAGATAGTATGTATAGAAAGGTAGTCCTCTGTTCCTCCCATTAGTTAGCACTCTGAAGAGTAACTGTTTTTCATTTTCTAGATCCACTTCCAACTTTTACTGACAAAAATTAATTTTCCTCTGACTTCTGATAGTTAATTTGATCCATACCATCTTTGATAATGATAAAAGAGTGTTTGGGGCTCTTTAAAACTAGCAGTTTCCAAAGCAGAGTATGTAAGATGGTCCATTAGTTTGTGGGGAAAAAAAATTTTCTAACTTTTATTGGTATTTCAACCTAAAAAATGAAATAAACCTTAATGAGTATTTAATATATAGAGTGACACTGGCATCTTCACTTGGTGTGTGTGTCAGGCTGTCATGTATCAGGTATAGTCCATGAGGAAGTATTGCAGAAGGTTGACGGAGGCACCTTGCTGTGTCTTTATTTTCATCACACTGGGATGAATTGTAGTTCTACATACCCAGTTAGGTGGATTTTGGATTTAACTAAACCAAATCTCATAAAACAAACAAATGGGAAAAAGATTCCTGCAAACAAACTGTATACTGGAGTCCATACTAATAATGTGCCACGAGTGAACCACGTGCATAGACAAGTCAGCTGATGAATCTCCCTTGACTAGTGTCAATCCCTGACAATCTAATTCCATCTGAGAAGACATCCAAAATTTTTTGAAATTCTAAGGACAATTTGATATATGGGATTGTATCTATTATCCTTTATATTGAAACTTTTGTTGTTTTTTTTGTCCCTTGAAATACTGAGTAATGGTAATAGGAAGCCATCATAATTAAGAAACACACAGGATAGGGTGCATGGGTGGCTCAGTCGGCTGAGGATCTGACTCCATTTCAGCTTAGTTCATGATCTTGGGGTTGTGGGATCAAGCTCCATGTCAGGCTCTGTGCTCAGCATGGAGTCTGCTTATCCTTCTTTCTCTGCTTCTGCCTTACTCCCATGCTTTTGCTCGCTCATTCTCTTTTTTTCAAATAAATAAATCTTAAAAAAAACAAAAAACACACAGGATAGGAAGACAAACTTCCATAAGTTTTTAGTGACACTTAAAGTCAAATGATACAAATTCAATATGTAGAAAAATATCACTAAAATTAATGATAGATATTTAAAAGCCTCTTTTGAGTTTTCTTAATAGTAAAAGACCAAATGTAACATATTCTTAATAATATTAGGGACACACTTATTCTTCCCATTACAAAGAAAGGAATGAAATAAAGCATAGAAAACAACACGGCAACAACTTAAATGGATTCTTTTGTGAACAGATACTGTCAGAAGTTATTATTCAGTGTAGAAAGATGCTATATAAAGTACAGAAGTTTCTACCATGACCCAGATGATCATTTTAGCTTGATTTTGTTTCAGTAATGAAATAAAGAACTAAATTTTTTGTTTGTGCCATTAAACTAAAGATGGGTGAGAGAAGATATATTCTCCCAATAAGCTTCCCGAATATAATACAATGTTTATATGACCTCTTGAATATAAATAATTTCTTGAACATAAAGCAGCGTTTATGAGGGAATTGCCTGTGGTGATGGTAATGTTCTGACTCATAGGGGTTTAGATTACATGTGTAATCTACATGTGTATTTTCATGTGCATATTTACATTACATGTGCATAATTACATGTGCATTTCACTGTATGTAAAATTTACCTATAAAAGGAAAGAATCAAACATGTTAAATTCATATTAATGACATACATGCTGAATTATTAAGGGAAAACATGCTGAGGTCTCCGACTTACTTTAAAATGCATTAAAAAAACCTGACACTGAGACTGGCTCAGTGGGTGGAATGTGCTGCTCTTGATCTTGGGGCTGTAAGTTTGAGTCCCACACTGGGTATAGAGATTACTTAAAAATAAATTCTTTAAAAAACCAAACCAAACCTGGGATAGATTGATGAATGGATAGAGGGATGGGTTGTTGGATAGATTAGGCTAGTCTAGTCATACTAGTAGTAAAATGGTAGGTAAGTTGTCGGTATATGGACAGACGTTCTCTCTTAAGATTTTTTGAACTTTTCTGTTGCATTATCCTTAGGCTATCTGTAGCAACACAGAAGTTGATATCAGATGTGTGGAGAGGGCTTCAGGACGGTATCAGCGTTGTTAATTTTTATAAAAACCTGGTTAGTGAAGTGTGGAATCTCTATAGCACTCTGTAATGAGATGGGGACTGACCATAAAGATCATTTGAACCCCAAGGACTTCTTTGGTGATCTCGCAGCAAAGAAAAGAGCTGTTGAAGTCTACCCACTGAGGATAGGTGAAATGTGTTTTTAAATGAAAATATATGTCAGGGACGCCTGGGTGGCTCAGTTGGTTAAGCAGCTGCCTTCGGCTCAGGTCATGATCCCGGCATCCTGGGATCGAGTCCCGCATCGGGCTCCTTGCTCAGCGGGGAGCCTGCTTCTCCCTCTGCCTGCCACTCTGTCTGCCTGTGCTTGCTCTCTCGCTCTCTCTCTCTCTGACAGATAAATAAATAAAAATCTTTAAAAAAAAAAAAAAGAAAAGATATGTCAGATTTGCTGACCTTTTTTATATGAGAAGTGGCTATATAATATGCTTCATAGCAGATTAAATTAACCAACCACCCAAATCAGTGGTATACTCTGACAACATCCCTTTAAAGTAAAGGTAAGGGACGCCTGGGTGGCTCAGCTGGTTAAGCAGCTGCCTTCGGCTCAGGTCATGATCCCAGCGTCCTGGGATCGAGTCCCACATCAGGCTCCTAGCTCGGCAGGGAGCCTGCTTCTCCCTCTGCCTCTGCCTGCCACTCTGTCTGCCTGTGCTCTCTCTCTCTCTCTCTCCCTCTCTCTCTGACAAATAAATAAATTAAAAAAAAATAAAGGTAATGTTTTGGGGTGGCTCAGTGGGTTAAGCCTCTGCCTTTGGCTCAGGTTGCGATCTCAGGGTTCTGGGATTGAGCCCCGAATCAGGCTGTCTGCACAGTGGGGAGCCTGCTTCCTCCTCTCTCTATGCCTATTCGTGATCTCTCTCTCTCTCTGTCAAATTAAAAAAAAAAAATCTAAAAAAAAAAACTTTAGCTAAAGTAATGTTTTAATAATAAGTGAGAAAGTCAGTGCCTTTTTGAAGACAGATTAAAATACAGAGTGTGTTGTTTTTTTAAAAATTTTATTTATTTGACAGAGATCACAACTAGGCAGAGCAGCAGGCACAGAGAGCTGAGCAGAGATCCCAGGACCCTGGGATCATGCCCTGAGCCGAAGGCAGAGGCTTCAACCCACTGAGCCACCCAGGGGCCCCCAGAGTGTTTTTAAGAATCATTGCTTGGAAATGTTTCTTTTATAATGTTATTTTTGTTGTCAAAGGTAACTGTTTTGTGAGAACTTTGTTATCTGCATACTTAAAAAACCTGTAACAATATTTGCTATACTATTGAAAAATCTTCCAAAGAGTTTTTATTTTTAAACCAATTGTTAAAAATCTTAAAATGCAGTATCTTTTGATTATGTTGTAAGAACAATTGATTGACATGAGGAAAGATGGAAATTTATTAGCAAAGTTCAACAAAAACTTTTGCTAATTGATGGAAGTTGTTGAAAAATGAAAATAGTAAGTATGAGTGATGTATTTTATTTATTTTTTTAAAGATTTTATTTATTTACTTGACAGAGATCACAGTAGACAGACAGACAGGCAGGCAGAGAGAGAGAGGGAAGCAGGCTCCCTGCTGAGCAGAGAACCCGATGCGGGACTCGATCCCAGGACCCTGAGATCATGCCCTGAGCTGAAGGCAGCGGCTTAACCCACTGAGCCACCCAGGCACCCTGAGTGATGTATTTTAAAAATTTCAGTTCTTACGTTTTTGCAATTATCCCTTTCTCAACTAAACCGCCATTGCATGTAAATACTGAAATATTTGGAACTTAGGACCTGACATTTCAATTACTGAATGACAAATACTTAAATAATAATATAATTTCATGTTATTTTCATTATTATCATTGTTTCACTAAAAGTGTTAGCTTTTTATGAGAATGAAAAGATCTGGGGGCACTTGGGTGGTTCAGACAGTTAAGCGTCAGACTCTTGATTTTGGCTCAGGTCATGATCTCAGGGTAGTGGGATTGAGCCCTGCTTTGGGCTACCTGCTCGGTGGGGAATCTGCTTGAGAGTCTCTCTCTTCCTCTGCCCCTCCCCCTGAGCCCGGCTCAGGCTCTCTCTCAAATAAATCTGTATTAAAAAAAAAAAAAAAAGACCTGGGGATGCCTGAGTGGTTCAGCCAGTTAAGTATCTGCCTTTGGCTCAGTCGTGATCTCTGGGTCTTGGCATCGAGCCCCATGTCAGGCTCCTTGCTCAGCGGGGAATCTGCTTCTCCCTCTCCCTCTGCCTCTCCCCCTGCTCATGCTCTCTCTCTGTGTCTCTTTCTCTGTATCTGTTTCTCAAATGAATGAATAAAATCTTAAAAAAAATATATAACTAATAAGATATCAGGGGCGCCTGGGTGGCTCAGTCAGTTAAGTGTCTGCCTTTGGCTCAGGTCATGATCTCGAGGTCCTGGGATGGAGCCTCACATGGGGCTCCGGCTCAGGTCATGATCTCGAGGTCCTGGGATGGAGCCTCACATGGGGCTCCCTGCTCAGCGGGGAGTCTGCTTCTCCCTCTCCCTCAGCCACTGTCCCCTCTTCACATCCCCCTCCGTTCATGTGTGCTTGTGCACATGCTCTCTCTCAAATAAGTAAAATCTTTAAACAAAATAGGGGTGCCTGGTGGCTCAGTCCTTAAGCATCTGCCTTCAGCTCAAGTCATGATCCTGGGGTCCTGGGATCAAGCCCTGAATCAGGCTCCCTGCTCAGTGGGAAGCCTGCTTTTCTCTCTCCCACTCCCCCTGCTTGTGTTCTCTCTCTGTCAAATAAACAAATAAAAATAAAAATAAACCTTTAAAAAAAAGGATATGAAACTATTTTAAATGCTGTAATCCCTACTTTATGTATGCTTTATATTGTATAGAATATATTAGTAAAATAGTATGTATATAATAGATATGTATACATTGGAAGACCATAATAAATTTTGTTTGTTTTTGGTTGGCCAGACTATGCAATCAAAAAAGTTTGGAGACCCCTTTTCACTAATGACTCATGATCTGGCAAACTGTTATTGGTATCAACAATTTATTCTGAAAGTCTAAATCACTGTTTAGAGATTATAATAAATCAGCACATGGTTTCTAACTTGTGAGCTTTTGTTTTTAATGTTGAGCCTTGATAAATAAAGATTAGCTTTAGTTTAAATTTTAAGACTATGGTTCTCACAAGTGTACAACAGCATAAACATCACCTGGGAATTTATTAGAAATGTAGATTCTCAGGCCACATCCCAGACCTACTGAACCAGAGATGCCAGTTAATAAGCTTGCAGGCAATTCCGGTGCTCACTTGTTTGAGAACCACTGGCACAAGTGATATAGACTCATGGGTCATCTCTGCTTATTTCTCCCTACTTCATGATGTATTTAAGGCAGTTTATTCAAATATTTATAGTCTGTTTCAGTCTTAGCTCAGACTTTTTCGTCTCTGAGATTTTTTTTCTCTCTTCCTTCCCACTTGTTCTTTCCCTTCCTTTGTGAAAAATTGTGTTACAATTATTAGTGTTACTTTTACAAAAGGGGTAGTGTTTGGGTTCTTAATATTTGGATGCGGCAGCCAGTGTGACAAATAGCATATGTTTATATATGTATATGTATATATATATATGTATATACATATATATATATTTTTTAAGACAATTTATTTATTTATTTGACAGAGAGAGAGAAAAAGTGAATGAGGGAACACAAGCAGGGGGAGTGGGAGAGGGAGAAGCAGGCTTCCTGCAGAGCAGGGAGCCCCATTTGGGGCTCCATCCCAGGACCCTGGGATCTTGACCTAAGCTGAAGACAGATGCTTAAAGACTGAGCCACCCAGGCACCCCTAAACCCCTTTAGGGTTGTTTTTTTTTTAACATTTTCAAATTAATTTTTTTTAGGATTTTATTTATTTACTTGACAGAGGTCACAAGTAGGCAGAGAGTCAGGCAGAGAAAGAGGGGGAAGCAGGCTCCAGGCCGAGCAGAGAACCCAATGCAGGGCTCGATCCCAGGACCCTGAGATCACGACCTGAGCCAAAGGCAGATGCTTAACACATTGAGCCACCCAGGCGCCCCTCAAATTAATTTTTATTCATTACTTCTAGTTGTATTTGAGAATTTCCTATTTTTTTTATCTCTATCCTCTTGATTTCAAATTTTGTAATTTCAGAATAGCTTTCACCAACTAAAATTTCAAAACATACCTCAAAGTACGAATCACCTAGAGTCAACCATTGTTGAATTTTGTTACAGTTGCTTAATCTTTCTCTGTACACACACACACACACACACACACTTTTTTTGCTGAAGCATTTGAAAATAAATTGTATACATCAGTACTCTTCACTCCTAAATTCTTTACTGTTCACAATAAAGATCAAAGTAGCTTTTTAAGGGACTAGTACAAAATTGTTCTAAAAGGCCAACGCATAAGAAATCCTAAACCAATTATTAAAGCCTCTTAAATATTTTCAAGTTCCTTTTATATATGTCTTGATGAGAAAAAGATACATAACTCCCAGTTCTTCTTTTTTTTTAATAATTTTTTTTATTTTTTATAAACATATAAAGTATTTTTATCCCCAGGGGTACATGTCTGTGAATCGCCAGGTTTACACACTTAACAGCACTAACCATAGCACATACCCTCCCCAATGTCCATTACCCCACCCCCTTTTCCCGACCCCTCTCCCCCCAGCAACCCTCAGTTTGTTTTGTGAGATTAAGAGTCACTTATGGTTCCCTCCCAATCCCATCTTGTTTCTTTTCTTCTTTTCCTACCCCCCTAACCCCCCATGTTGCATCTCCACTTCCTCATATCAGGGATATCATATGATAGTTGT